>CM067313.1:24990510-25155059 GCA_034231615.1 Meghimatium bilineatum | reverse complement strand
TCACAAAGAATTGTTATTTAGGAAAAAAATCCAGTGCAAACATACCAGCCAGGCTGTATTATTTTGGTACCTGGATTATTGAAGTATTTTAAAATAAGAAAACTTGAAGATTTACTGACAACTAGAAAGATCAGGGAGATATGAGGTAGAAGAGATGTTGCTGGTTGGTTTGTTATAATGGAATGGAAGAAAGTCACTGACTAAATTTAACACAAGTTACAGAGAGTTGTTCAAGTAACAAATGATAGGACACTTGGTGTCTCAATTGAAGTAAAAGTAGGTAAGTGCAAAATAGCAAGAACAATCTCATTATCCTCAAAGATTCTATGTCCACTTTTGACTTGGTAATGTTACTCAAATGTTTTTTTTTGACTTAGACAGGACTCTCTGAAAGCTGATTACAACATTTCAGAAGCTTGATATATTTTTTTCAAAATGCATACAGAAATCAATTCACGTACATTTTTGAATTTAACCTTTTGAACCCTGACAAACTGGTTCTTAAAAACCCATTCCCTTGGTTGCCTGAGCAAAAAGAGCACCTCAACAGATCTCTGTTATTAAAAAAAAATATAAGACATAAAATTATGTTCAGTTATAATATATTGACTGCCATTATGATCTCCAGCACTCCTACATTGTGTTTCAGTCCTTCCACTATGTAGACCATCTTTTAGGCATAGAGAGATGGTGCAAATTAACTGCAGCAAAATTTGGTCTTTAAATTTTTGAAAAATGTCCTTGTATGCCATTGGCTAGAAAGTTACTGATATGTTTATTAAATTTAAAGGAACACACAGAACAAATGTTATTACCTGTAGAGTATGGAGATACATGTGGATAATGCAAGCCAAAAATTTACATCCTCTTTGATGCATCAAATAAGTTCTGTCGTTTCGTGTCCACTGTTCAGTAATCACCGTTGAGGGACAAACAGATTTCACACATGAACATACCAAATGTTCTATATTAGTGTCTTCCAGTAATATTTTGTAGATTGTAATTGATATATATACCAACAATTTTCGATTCCTGTGATAATGGCGATATGTTTCATTGAGACCACAAACTGAATTATTGACATCACATCCTCATATGAAGAAAGTGTAGTCAACACATAGTTGAGGAGTTGGAATGTCCTCTGTTGTTCCATCCTTGTTTCTCATTCTTTCATCTAAACTCAAGTGTTGTGATGATGATGAATAATAATGTTGTAAGCTTAGAAGCAACTAATTCAGTATGTCTTAATTTGTCATGCTTATCTGTTTTAACAAGAGTAAGGTCCTCATTATCAACAAGGTGAAGAAATGTCCATAAAGAAAGAAGAAAGTGCTTCTGTTGCATCACAGTGTAATAATCAGGACTTCCATCATCATGTGACATATTTTTTCCAGAATGTAGTCTTCTTTATGGACCTTCTGAACACTTCGCGATCCTGGGCGAGTTGGCCTACCTCCTCCAAGGACATTTGTAAACAGTCAGATATATCATTTGTCCGTCTTGGTCTGCCTATTCCTCTGCTGCAGTTTACTCTGTCTTCTATTAATTTTCCATGCTATTATATCTCTAGAAGACCAAAAAAGTTCTACTTTCTTGTTGTGATGTTATTTAAGAGTCAGCCCTCTTTGACGTTTAATGATTGCAATACTTCTCTGTCTTTTTTGCTATCCATGGTATATACAGAATTTTCCTGTAGCATCTCAATTCAAAGGCAGAAATTTTCTTTGTCACTGTTTTATTTAGAGTCCAAGCCCTACAGCCGTATATTGCCACAGGAGATATGTATGTTCTTATACACAGTTTTACTTTGCTACTGATACCTTGGCATAGATTTTTCATTTGGGCAAGTTTTAAAAATACCAAGATTTTAAGAAATGAAATTTGTTGACGAGCTGTGCCAATAATTTTTATATCATGGTTTACTCACAGTGCTACATTTGAAAGCGTCATATGAAGAAAGCTTTCATCTCTGGAATTTCTATACCTTTATAATTTTTAGTTTATTAAGTGGAAGGTTTTTTTAGACAAACCAGCCATGCAACAGAAAACCTTAGTAGATGTCATGCCTTTATATTGAGGTTATCTTCTTATAGAAGCTTCATGGCACGTCATCTATACAATCCCGTAGTCGTAACCTTCGATAACAGTTACCATGTTGTTCCGACAGGTCGACGCTGTGCTTGAACTAGCATGTCATTTCATTTTAAAAATAATTTAACACACACATCATACCGTCAACACATGAACACCATTTTGTAAAATATTGATCACACATTGCCATTGGTAAAATATGTAAATTTATTACTTAATAATTATTATTATGAGATACTTTTTTTGTGAATTCAAAATACTGAAAAATCTATTCCTTGGGGAAGTTTAAATGTATGTAATTCACGAAATTTGGGATCCTGGGTTCCAGGGGTTAGCATCAATTTTTGAAATAAATCTAAAACTACTAGGTCACTTAGAAGATTCCACACAAAGATATCGACTTCTGGATTTCGAAATATATTGTCATGTATGTGTTTGCACATGCACAAATATAACATGACAAGCTTATCAATTACAATTAACACTATATATCATGACGCTAGCAGTAATGTGTGTAAAATGACAGCACAACAATCAACACAACCCTCATTTTCAAAATGAATGAGAATAACAGGTCAACATTATTATTACTGTGTGTGTCCTCCATTATTTGCACTCATTCCCCATGAAATGGTTATCAGAACTCATACTGTCAAAATTGGTGGCATTGCCCCAGAGTATGGGCTGAATACAACACTTGATTGACAATCTGTCAACAAATTAAAGGAGCTGAACTATTTTTTTTTTTGATTGGTAAAACAGTGTGCTATGATGCTGAATTCTAATTCAACATACCTTTACTGTTCTTTATTCTTAATCATCATCTATCTCTTGCCCCCCCCCCCCCCCCCCCCAATATTTCATTTTAGTATTATTTTCAAGGGCACATTGATTTTTATGTCCAAAATATTTTATTGTGTATTTTGTGTAAACTTATCAATATTTCATTTCCATGTAGGGGTGTAAAGGAGAAAAACTTTATGTTGCATTATGAGGTAAGTTTTCATTCAATTAATGCTGTGTCTGTTTTGTTTCTATTCAATCCTCTTGAAAATTAATCTCATTCATTTATGGTCTTGGATTGTCACCCTTGTGATATATTTATCTTTATACTTTCCTTACACTCAGTATTCATTGTTAATTAAATTATGATGCAGTTTATTTGTGCATCTTTATTAGCTCAAAGATAACATAACATTGTGTTTAATTTGCAACAAAATAGTAAAGTGGTTAGACAGCTGGCACATCAAATCAAATGTACTTTGTCATGGTCAGATATAACACACACAATTAATAAAGTTGTACATGAGTGGGCTGTTCAAAAAAAAGGATCTCATCTACAAAGATGAAACAACCCAAGTCTAATTCAACTGTTGCCATTGCCCAATCTTTCATACAGAAGAAATCAGGTCTGGGACTTAAGGGCACAATGGGCAATGAAGAATGAAAACGAAATTCTACACAGGAAATAGTGTGCCAACCTCAAAGCACCTCTGCCGAAGATAGATGCATAGTGAGAGTTTCAGACAAAATACCAACTCCATCTTATGAAGGAAAACTCTTATAAACAACCCCATTGCAAGTAGGCAGTAAGAGCAAATCACTTGTAATTCCTTTGAAGCTAAGCAAACAAACAAACAAACAGAACACTGTATTTGAACATGTCCTTGGCTGCTGCAGGACAACTCACCCATAGTTGTGAGAAGAGAAACCATAAAGAAGACTATTTAGAAAAAAATGTCACCTAAAGATGTCCCACTGTCACTTGGAGATGCAATTTTGTATAGGCTAACTTTCCCTCTGCCATGTTGAAATTTTTTTTAAGGGGCTAAGTATCACTTTACCTTAAGCGTAGTGGTGCTTGTTCTAATAATGTTTTCCAATTTACTTTGCATTATATTTTTATCTGTTTTATCATAGCCCAACATGGGAGCAAATAATTGTAACGTTGCCATGTAAGTTGTAAAACGCCATTAATCAGGTTAGGCATGCAGTTGTTTTGCTACTCCAACCCTTGTTTTTCTTCTACCTTGATCTCCAGTTGAAAATAGATGCATAAGTGGATTTCATTAATGAAGTGTAATGTGGTCACCAGCCATGAGACAGAACCGTAGAGCTTGTTCATCAGAGCTGTTTCAAATTGCCATAGTATTTTTCTTGTAGTGTAGTACAGTGAATGGTTCTGTAAAATAGGTACTGTTTTTAAAAAAATTGTCAACAGAGACACTTATCGATGTCACCAACTTTAGCGTCCCGTACATTTACTGTTTGAATCTGTTATAGTCTGTTCTCAATCAAAAACACTACAAATGATTGCTCCTTTCTTCCAAGTATGTAGATAGAATTGTTCTTGTGGCTGCAAGGGTGAGTTGAGTTCCTTTTCATGTTTATGGATCTTTTGATGGTGGATTTTCTTTCTGGAAATAATACTGAATATTTAGTACAGTACAAGTAGATGCCACATCATGTTAAATATTTCTCTTGTCTATTTTTGTAAATTTCATGTTCATCATTTAATAATTAAAATATTTATGTATTTAGGATTGGAGTTAAGGTTAGTTATGTAAAACACTCCCTAAAATCCAAAACCCTAAAATAAATAGATATTTAAATTATTAAATAATGAATATGAAATTTACAAACATAGACAAGGGAAATAACTTGACCATGTGGTGGCGTCTACTTGTACTATACCAAATATTCTATCTGTTTTAGGTAGTTACTTCCAGTTTTTACTAGCTGGTCTGTTACCTCATTGCCACTTATTTGTGGAATCCACTGGAGAACCACTCTTTTTGCTTGGTTGTTTAGTTGAGATAGTAGTGATTTTAAGTCATTGATATGGAATGTGTTACGGTTCTGGATGGTTTGTGAAGCAGATTTAGCATTGGCCAGGAATACTATCCTTTCTTCCTCCCGGAGGAATGAACCCAGCAGAAAAAGCTGCTTCTTTGATTGCTGTGCACTCTGCCTTGAAATTTGTAGAACAAACACCTGTGATTTGATTGTTCCAAGTTTGCTTCCAATGGGTCATTCTATATAGATGCCGTCACCACCATTTTTCAATTCTGTCCCATGATTTCAGCTGTTGTGAAGTCTGCTGATGACCCATGCCTGGAATTCTAGGATGGGAGCAATTTTTGTATCTGTGGAAAACTTTTGAGATTGCAAAATAAACATCACTCAAGGTTCTCTTACTAGTAGAAGACTTCCAAGCTTGTGACATTGCACACTATAGCCACAGTCAGTCAGTCTAAGTTCTCTTGCTAGGCGAAGACTGCTGTGCTTGTGACATTGCACCCTATGGTCACAGTCAGTCAAAGTTTCCTTACTAGTAGAAAACTGCAGTGCCTGTGACATTGTACCCTATAGCCACAATCAGTTATTTTGGACTTACAAAAGCCTTGGAAAAAAATTTCCAATATAAAGACACACCCGTCTTGAGGTGAAAGTACAACTCCAGCACTTTACATAAGGAGCAAGAGACAAACTCATACTCTAACATTGTTCTATCATTATATTTTAATCTGGAGTTGTGTCTGTACTTCGTTCTATTTTATCTTGTACTTTCATTTATACTTTGCTGTTTATTTGTGAAAAATTGTTTGCAGTTTCCACCATATGCAACCAATGAAACAGGGAAAGGAGGCATTGGAAGGCGAGAACTTGGTCATGGTATGTATAATTAATTTATCCACTTTATAAACAGCTTCTGCGCTGCTTAATGGATACCAAATTGTACCATTGACGGTCGATAACTGTGTATAGACATTAAAAAAGCTGGAAAATCCTCAGTGACACTACAGAAGAAGTGGTTGGCGTTGCTGTTCGCAGGCATCAATGCTGGTTTGACGAAAATGATGTACAGATCTTAGTAGATTGAAGGCCAAAACAAAAATTAAGATGGTCATTGTTTGCGACCTCTTGTGCGCCAACAATTGTACACTAAACGCTACCAGTCTGGAAGACATGAAAGACAAGGTGTTTTTCTCAGGTCATGCTAGGTTTGGTAATGAGAGCTACAGATCGGTGTCAAGACAGATAACAATGAACATGGGGGAGGGGGGGCATTGTGTATTCCATAAATATGCATCTGTTGGATGAGGGGACACCATGGTGGATAAAACTTATGAAGAAATTGGAGACGTTTGAAATTGTCCAGTAGATAGTAGAGGGAGACAATTGACTGCCAGGACTAGGCAAATATACAATTCTTCTTCGTTCGTTCTCAAACTCCTGCAGATTAGCAGGATGTAGTCCGGAGAACGGAATGCGTTGTGTCATGGTTTATAGCATTGCTGCGATATCTGCGCCTTTCGGCCTGGCACATCCGACTTCAGCATGGCTTTGGGTCACTGACCTTATATGGGATGGGACAGCCAACTCCATCCCATAACCTCCTTAGTCGCCTTTTACGACATGCGTGGAAGGTAAACAGTGTTGCTATTCTTTACTCCCCTTTCGGGCCCTGGCAACACGTGGGTGAATATACAATTGACTGACCATGGGAACTATCAATATGAATACCCGTACCCTTCTTCTGAAAGAGACTGAGCTCCTATTGGTATTCCCAGAGTGTGCTGTCATCGGTTCAGATAATCATTAATCAGATAATCACAAAGATAATTCCACAGCTTGCCAGATTCAAACTCAAACCTCTCACGGTGCTCAAGCTTAGTGTGCACTGTTGGGTTTCATCATGCTGAACCATATAAGGAATTATTCAATTTAATTTGGCTTGGGTGATTACCCCATCACTAATTAAGTATTGTCCATGCAAGTGACACAAGTTTTAGGATGTACCACAAGGTGTTTAAAGGCCATAGTTAATGGTCTAATTTAGGATTCATGAAAGAGTAGTGTGAATGCATTCACATACCATAATTTGCAATTATAGCTAAAAATGTAAGCAGTTTTGTATAATTTAACATATTCTATAAATGGTCTTTAGGAGCACTTGCAGAACGAGGTCTTAAGGCTATTTTACCAGCTGAGTCAGAATTCACTACCCGTCTAACATCAGAAGTCCTTGAATCTAATGGTAAGATTGACAAAGAAAAGAGTATTTGTGTTATGAATGTATTTTTTATTTCAATTATAATAAATACTAAATTCTGATGCTAAAAATAATACAAATTGGTTATGGACCTGAATCATTACTTTCTGGTCAGACTTATAGGCACAAGCTTTCCAGAAGAACAACGTGGCATGCTCCAAAAGCAGACATACATAATCAAATTGATTTCATTCTTACACCGAGAAAATTCAAGTCCAGCATAAACAAAGCACAAACAAGAACTTTTCCAGGAGCAGACATCGGTAGTGACCATGATATGGTTCTATTGACGATCAAAATTAAGCTGAAAAAGAATCATACGCAAAACAAATGCACACGATTAAGATTTAATTTAGAAAAATTGAAAGATCCAGAAATAGCAGAGATATTTGAGGCAACAGTGGGAGGAAAATTTGCAGCTTTAAACCTTGTAAATGAAGATGTTAACTCTCTCACAGAAACCATGAAAGGAACTTTATTAGAATCAGCAACAGAAATACTAGGGACAAGAAGAATAACACACAAACCTTGGGTAACAGATGACATCCTAAAATTGTGTGACGAACGGAGAGAAATGAAAAAGATTAAGAAAGAGGCCCCTGAAATGTCAGGGCAATATAGCAAAATAAACAAAAACATCAGAAGGAAAATGAAACAAGCACAAGAAGTGTGGCTAGAGGAAAAATGCGAAACCATCAATGAAGGTATTAAGCGCGGAAACAGTAAGGTAGCATACGACACTCTAAGAAAGATAACACAGCCAAATAGACCAACGATATCTACAATACAAGACAAACACGGAAAGATACTCAATGAAACAACAGATATAGTGAAAAGATGGACAGAGTATTGCAAGGAGCTGTATAACTGCAAGTGTAATCCTGACTACACGATATTACAGAATTCTGAACTAAACAACAGAGAAATAGGAAATGCAGAAATTCTAGTAGATGAAATAAAAGAGGCCATACGAACATTGAAAGGAGGGAAGTCACCTGGTATAGACAACATTCCAGCAGAATTGTTGAAATACGGGGGCATTAATGTGGTAAATATTATGACCAAAATATATGGAACACAAAACAATGGCCCACTGAGTGGACACAATCACTAATAATACCAATTCCCATGAAAGGAAATTTGAAAGTGTGTACAAATTACAGAACAATTAGCCTTATAACACACCCCAGTAAAGTGATGCTCAAAATACTACTTAACAGAATAAAACACAAGTCGGAAGAAATAATTGCAGAAGAACAAGCTGGCTTCAGAGCAAACAGAAGCACCGTTGAACAAATATTTAACATCCGAACACTAATCGAAAAACATATTCAACACCAACGTGATTTATACCACAACTTCATTGACTTTACAAAGGCCTTTGATCGTGTTTGGCATGATGGTCTGTGGCACATACTAAGGAAATTTAATTTTGACACCACAATTATAGACATTATTGAAGCTCTGTACGAAAATGCAAATAGTGCTGTCTTGTCACACAATACAATTGGAGAGTTCTTCAAAACAACTGTGGGAGTTCGACAGGGATGCGTAATGTCCCCAGTACTTTTTAACATATACTTAGAGCACATCATACAAGAAACATTGCATGACTACAACACGTCTATATCGATCGGAGGTCGCCCTATTTGCAACTTGCGTTTCGCTGATGATATTGATCTTATAGCTGGGTCAGAACAATCATTGCAAGAATTAACATCAAAGTTAGAAAAAGTTACCAGCAAGTACGGAATGGAAATCAATTCAGATAAGAGCAAAATTTTGGTAAACAGAAGAGACACAGAAAACCAGACTAATATCATGATGAATGGACACAAGCTTGAAGAGGTGAATACCTTCAAATACCTCGGATCCAGTATATGCAGCGATGGTAAATGCAAATCAGAACTAAAAATAAGGCTGGAGATGGCTTTAGCGTCATTGTCAAGGCTAACTGTGATTTGGTAAAGCAACATCAGTGTTGGAGTGAAAATCAAACTGTATAGGTCGCTGGTGCTTTCTGTTGTGTTGTATGGTTGTGAGAGTTGGACACTCACTACGGACATGGAGAGAAGATTACAGGCTTTCGAGTATAAATGCTACAGAAGAATTCTACGAATTTCCTATAGGGAACATAAGACCAATGTGTACGTAAGAAATAAAGTAGAGATGTGTGCAGGTGTCCAGGAGCCATTGCTTTCAATAGTGAAACGACGAAAACTAGCATGGTTCGGACATGTATGCAGGCACGATTCCTTGTCAAAAACAATACTGCAGGGAACTGTCGAGGGTGGAAGAAGCAGAGGAGGCAAAGGAGGACAAATAAAGACATGGACAGACAACATCAAGGAATGGACAGGGCTAGATATTTCCACACTCATCCGCATCGCTGACGATAGAATTCGCTGGAGGACTCTGTGTGCTGAAGCATCCAATGTGGTACCCCTACGACCCTGAAGAGTTATGGGTTTATTGATTGATTGATAGGCACTTAGTCTTCCTCATGAGATGTTAAATATATCCTTGATAGTGGCTCCAGCAGCTTACAAAGTAATCAGACCTAGGCAGATGAGTGCATTTATGAGTAGATATCACTTTAAAAAAAATAAACAGTTGCTTCAATGGAAGTGCCAGAGATTGTCATTTATTACACAACAAATCAGTATCAATCAATCAAGTGCCATGCCGACTGGCAAAGGCGATCATGTTTCTCCACGATTCTCTGTCTCTTGTGTTGTCAATAAGCTCGGTTGGTGAGCTTCTATCGTGCCACGATACAAGCCCATCTAGTAACTTTTCTCTTTGTCGTCCCCTATCTTTTCTCCCTTTGATCTTTCCAGTGGTTATTAAGTGTTCAAGCTGTGTTCTTCTTAGCACATGCCCTAGAAACCTTGACTGTCTGCCTCTAATGTTTGATATGATTGATCTTTTTACGCCAGCATCAATGAGAACCTCTGCATTAGTTTTCTTGGCTGTCCATGGTATTTTCATCATTCTTCTCAGAAACCACATTTCTGTAACCTCCAATTCACTTTGAATTTTCTTGTTTATAGTCCATGCTTCACATCCATAAAAAAGAATCGGTTCGATATAACATCTCAGCACCCGAATTCGGGTCTGCATTGATAGACTTCCATTGCAAAAAATGGTTCTCATTTTTTGGAATGCTTATTTGGCTTGTGCTGTTCGGCTCTTTATCTCACTTGAGCATCTACCTTCTGATGTTAACAGGGTGCCAAGATATTTCACTTTTTCAACTTGTGCCAATTTTGTTGTATTAATTATTATGTTGCATCTTGGTGTATGTCTCTTTGATACAACCATTATTTCTGTTTTCTTCTTGTTTAAACTGAGGCCTTTGTTTTCACTTTCCTTCACTACTTTATCTAATAGGGCTTGCAGTTCTTGTTCGCTTCCTGCGATCAGTACTGTGTCATCAGCATATCTCAAGTTATTTTTAAATCAGTATATATTTCATTTTTTGGGGATTTAAATATAGTATTTTGTGGGTATTTTGTTTGCTTAACATACAAGCTTTTTTGTACATCTGCATTGCAAGGACCTCTGTATTCTTTTTAGTTGCTTTGTTCTTTTGTTTGCTTGGAATGTCCTTATATCTGTAGAGCTTTGTTCATTATTAGCATGTCGGTGCCATATTTGTTTTCTCTCTTGTGTTTATTCTCAAATTCTTGCAGATCAGCAGGAGGTAGTTTGGAAAATGGAATGCACTTCATCATTGCTTAGAGCATAGCTGCAATATGTGCCTTTTTGCCCTGCATGACAGACTGCATTGTATTATTGTGCAACATTAACTTCTACAGGGTGGTATAACCAACCCTTTCATTTGTCTCTTGCAAACTAGTGTTGCTTTCTTTGTGCCACTGTCAGCCTCCAGCAACACATTGACGCCTTACAATAATGAAAACTTATTTTAAATGTGTTTACATATGTAATTTCTCCATATGTTGATGAATGCAGTTTTAATCATTTCTATTATTTTGTCTTTCTGTTTACATGTTAATAATATGCTGATGTCTCTAATGTGGCACCCCTACAACCCTGACAGGTTACGCATCTTATTATTATATATTGTGGCAATAATTCAAAACATTATATCCTTTTCTATCTCATTTTTACTTCAAGGTTCATCGTCTATGGCATCTGTATGTGGTGGAAGTCTGGCATTGATGGATGCAGGTGTGCAGGTAAAGGAACCAGCCGCAGGTGTGGCAATGGGACTTGTGACTCGCACTGAACCAGAGACCAACAACATTTCTGAATATAAAATTCTGACAGATCTATTGGTGGGTGAATGAAAACTCACTATCGGTATATTTTTTATATAGGATTATTATCATGTTCCATGCTGGCTGGTTTAGGTGATCCTTTTTTTAACCAAACATCCAGTAATTTTTGACAATTTGCTCATGACATGTCCTCTGAAATGATGTCTCTTTCTGAATTTCCTAATTAGTTTTGTCTTCTTTTAAAAAAAAAAAGATTAACAGTCTTACAACTCGAAGATTATGGTTCACTGAATTACAACCTCCATTATTTTTATGGTAAAAAAATCCATGATATAATCACATTGGATTAACATCTGTGGTTGAAAGAAGTGTACCCACAAGGGGCACAAATTGATAAAACTACTTTAAGTGCTAATGCTGGAACTGCTTTGTAAGTGCTGATGCTGGGACTACTTTGTAAGTGATGCTGCAAAATCTACTCTGTAAGGGATGGGATGTTGATGAAACTGATTGGATATACTTTAAAATGTGCATTTACAGCAAGATGACATAGACTGAAGACTTAAGGGAGACACTCTGAGTGCAGTCACATCAATCTGCAGTTTTCAGCACATGTTTTTTCTCTATTCTAGGGAATTGAAGATTACATGGGTGATATGGATTTCAAGATGGCAGCTACAAAGACTGGTCTCACTGCTATTCAGGTCAGCAGCCTTAACTGTTAGTTTTGTTCATTTCAACATTGATATACAAATAGAAATTTCGAACATATTAAATAACGTTCCTTGACACTTCTTCTTCTTCAGCGTTCATTCTCAAACTCCCACTGGATCTCCCTTGTACCGGGACCATCGTCCTACTAGAATTCCAGCAGGATGTAGTCCAGAGAATGGAAATGCATTGTGATGCCGTTTTATTTGCACCAATGGTCCAACACATCCATCTATGGCGGGATTCCTTGACACAATTTGATTATGTTTCAAATGCACATTACCATTCCACTGATCCATCTTTTTACTTGAATGTTTATACATTTTGCCATATAGTGCACTGTAGTAGAAAAGTAGAAATCATAATATGCTATTTGAATATATCTTTTATTTTAAAGGACCTCATCATTAACTACTTTTTATAACATGGCCAGAAATTATCCAATAATTTTTTTGTATTTTTTAGAAATCATATGAAAATGTAAACATCAGATACTGAAGATTCTTGTCGCTAAATGTCAAAGAAAAAATATCTTCCGACAGGAAACAACAGACTGAGAAGTTAATGTCTGTACTTCCTAAAATAGATAAGACAGGATTGTGAACTGAGCTCAGATACTGGGTATCCACATCCGCATGTTGGTACTACACAAACGAGAGCAAAAAAGTATACCGTATAACATGGCACTATTTCCTAACCTGGGGGAAACTTGGATGACCAGAAGTGAATTATGTAGTTCATAAAGTTATTGGTGCTGTAGTCTCATGAATAGTAGAAGAACAGTGATTATTTGGGGTTATTACAGGTTTGTGTTCAAAATGTCACATCAGTTGCAACACATGCATAAGATTAAATACAAATTGTTCATTGCCAGCTGCAGCACATTCACACACAAATTGTCATTGCCAGCTGCAGCACATTCACACACACATTGATCATTGCCAGCTGCAGCACATTCACACACACATTGTTCATTGCCAGCTGCAGCACATTCACACACACATTGTTCATTGCCAGCTGCAGCACATTCACACACACATTGTTCATTGCCAGCAGCAGCACATTCACACACAAATTGTGAGCAGATCTACTTCATACTGTCCATAAAAAGAATTGACTAAGCCTAATTTATCCACTCATATTAAGCTCATCCACATTGGCGGAAAAATTCTTTCATTTATGAATTCAGGTATTTCTCTAATGTATCAATAGCAGGATTAGAAGATGCACCATCTTGCTGGACAATAAGGAGCGCAGACATTGCTCTCACGAAAAAAATAATTTCATCAACAGTTTGTTGTAATATCATCTATCTTGATATCTGGTGGAATAAAACATCACATTCCGGTGATGATAAATACAATAAATCATAACTGAAAAACATTTGCTGATTTGCTGAACTAACTATATTCTCTGAGAATGGCCACCAAAGGATGTTGGCACCTTGTATTAGTAGTTGCAGCAACATGTTATGATCTTTGCAGCATATCCACCCATATGCAGTTTATTAGTTTATTATAAGAAACCATTCTGTAAAAGATTTTCTACTGATGGACAATTAATTCTGAATAGAGGATTCATCTCCACAAAATGAAGGCTGTCCAAACTGACCAATGCCCATGTCAAAAGAGTCCCCAGACTTCAGAACACATTCTGCAATTCCCACTCTTCGATGATGTGAGAACTAAAATATGGCCACAAGAGACAGATCTGAAGGTAAAGCTGTGGGGCGTTATGAGGACCTCCTGCTGATGTCTGAATTCATGGAGTCATCCCACATTCCTGTATAGACTTATGAGTATAGGAAACTGATCGCAGAAGAAGAATAGAGGATTTAATCATAATCAGATAATTCATGCTATCTTTTCTAGGCAGACATCAAGCTACCAGGCATTCCTTTCTTTGTGGTTATCAAAGCGCTAGAAGGAGGCTTTGGTAAGTAATCTCATGTGTATTATTGGCAACAGAAGTAGATCATTGTTCATTACTAGAAGATATATTTCATGGATCATCCAGAAAAATCCATGTAAACAAGAAATATAAGGTTTTGTACTGTTTAAAATTTCATATTTAATTATAGACAAATAGAAGGGCAAAAGACCGTACACTCATTCTCCCCTCAACACCGAAAGGTACATGAGGACAGAAAGAAGAAGAAGATATTTAACTATATGATTGAATCCACAATATTAATGTTTACTTTGTGTTCTCTGATTCTGTTCATGACATGTTCATTGTGACTACTTTAAATACTTTGTCATCCATGGAGGGCTAGTGCTCAAATGAAGCTTAAGAAGTCAGTAAAAAAATAATAGGTTATGTTCTAAAATTGCAAGATGTTTGTGCTTCATAGTACTGATATTGGTTTTATCAACATGAATTGGTTATGAATCTGGTCTAAAGAACCAAATCATACCTTAGTTGTGTGATTCTATTTTTACCTAGCTATAAATGGATCATCTATTATCATATTATGTAACATGATGTAACAGGATAGGTAACACTGCAAAGCATGTCCTTCAAGAATGTGCAAATTATGACACATTGAGACACACATAATGGCTTGCTGATATGCAATGATGAAAATCATGAACTTTACCGGCCTGACAGAATCAATTAAACTAGATGATAATATACTAGACAACGTTTCAAATTTTGTGTATTTGGGAAGCAAGATAACAGCAGACAGTGATACCAACTCAGAAATCAAGACTCGAAACGCTCTCACCTCCAACGCCTTTAACAAACTTTAAATAATTTGGAGATCGAAAATCGCAAGTAAATACTTCAAACTTCGACTATTCAACGCAAGTGTGATTCCATTATTGACATATGGATGTGAAAATTGGAAATCTAATGCAATAATGGATAAGAAGTTAGTTGCCTTCTAGAATAGGTGCCTCAGAAAGATCACAAATACTGATTGGAAAGACTTCAAATAAAACGACATACTAAGAGAGGAGACAAAACAAGAATATGTGATGAACATCATAGAAAACACCGCTGGACATACATCGGCCACATACTTAGAATGAAGGAAGACAGAATTCCACGATAAGTCTTCATGTGGACACCAGACAGGAAAAGAAAACGGAAGACCAAAAACAATGCTCAGAAGAACATTTATGAATGAATTAAAATCAACAGGCATAAATGCACAAGACCTGCAATCCTTGGCAACTGACCGACAGGCATGGAGAACTGACATCCACCCTATGTGCCAAACTTAACAAAAGAGGAACTGACTGAATATGTAATGCATGTTCAGTTCTATGGTTTCAAAACAAAAAATTGTATGGACATATATTATTATCATATTTATAAGATCTTTAAATATATGCCTCCAAATTTCTCTAACCAGTGGGACACAGAGACATTGTGTAGTTGTTTTTAGAATACATATTCATGCAAGTTTTTACATGTGTTGGGAAACATTGACATTGTTTGTTTTATACATGTTTATTGTCATTGTTTCACTGTACTGTTCATTTTAAATGCATGTTATTGAGAGTAGTCTTAATGTTCATTATCTCTTTCATCTCTTCTCTTAGTGGGAGTAAAACTAATTCTGGATATTATGTCCAAGACAATTTCAAATCCTAGAAAAGAAAAGAAGGCTTGTGGACCAGTCACAGGTAATTAAGGCTCTAGTTTAATCAGTTTCTAATCAAGGCTCTAGTTTAATCAGTTTCTAATCAAGGCTCTAGTTTAGACTGGCATGTTGGTATCTGCCTTCTGCATTTAACCTTTAGGGCTCTGGATTAAAATTTTGCAATTTTCCCCCTGCTCATACATCATATCGGGGCATAGCAACGGGGGTGAATGAAGACACCTACAGGCCCTAGTTACATAATGATGTTGGTGGCTGTGGGCGCCTGCAGGGCCCATAAGGTTGACTGGATGTTTATACAAACAGTGAAATGTGTTGGGGTTATTTTACTCTGATAGTGCTCTTCAAGGATCAGTGACCAGGTTTCAGAACAAAAAAGCTAACATAATTCATGACTTGGCCACTGATCCCTGTATTGAACCACTCAGACATTGAAATGTGTAGTAAGACTTTTACTCAGACAATGAAATGTGTAGTAAGACTTTTACTCAGACAGTGAAATGTTTAGTAAGACTTACTCAGACAATGAAATGTGTGGTAAGACTTTTACTCAGACAATGAAATGTGTAGTAAGACTTTTACTCAGACAGTTAAATGTGTAGTAAGACTTTTACTCAGACAATGAAATGTTTTGGGCACAATGTTTCAGGAAGGGTGACATGATCTTTCAGAAAATGGTCTTCCATGGCCGGGTCAGATACCTATTGTTGCAGCAGAAAAAACCACATCACCATGATGGATGCAACTATATATGCTAGATCATTTGTTACCTGTCTCCCTTCCTGAAATATCTTTTGCCCAATCCTTCACTGTTATCGTAGACAAATATTTTCCACTATACACAGCTTGCAATTTTTTGATGAATGTGAATTGGTCAACATCCTTCAGCTATAGGAAACTGAATCTGTACTCATTGATCAAATTTGGCCGGATTCGTTATCACACCGACCATGTTATTGACTGCCTGCACAGGACACTAGGCATATGAAGAGAGTGACCATGTGACGATTGGTTCTTCTTTATTCTTGATTAGGAACAAGCGTCACAACTCTGGGGGCATTCACATATATGCTCTGCTTGCCGTTCCATCCGCCATCTAAAAGTGTATAAGCTCAGTGTCCCAGTCATTTGCTGATTATGCGTTCTTCAGATCTTTCCGGAGAGGGAGCACTTTCTCCCATCACCTCTAGTCACTTCCATTTCTACCATTCTCTGAATATGTACATTATCTCATTCGACCTCCTCCTCGTCTTCTCTTAGGGTATCCATGACTGCTCCAATCAATTCAGTCCTGTCTCTTCTTATCTCGGTGCCGTTCACCAAGTCTTTACCAGCCAACAGATCAGCTCTTTTGTTTAGCCTGACCCCAGCATGACCTGGACAGTAGATCCATGTAATGCTCTGCACGTTGTTGAGAAGAGTGACCCATTCAGTTCTGATCGTACACTTTTCTATCTTGTGCAGCATACTTTGAGAGTCCGATAGAATCACTGAGTCTGTTGGTGCTTGCGTCAATTTCTTGCCATTTTAGTAGGCCATTTTGGTTCATCTATGTGTACTTATTACATTAGTGATGACATCTTCGCTCTCCTTGCGTGCCGGCATATGTGATGCAGCAGGGATTCATTTGAACATGCCTTGTATCTTTGAATTCTCATGAAGAACTTTGTAACATTGAACTTTTGTTATTCTGTGTTCTGAAATCTTTGAGTGGAACATTGATTATGAAAATAAGCCGAAAGTCACTAGAAATAATATCTGAAGAGTTGGGAGGATGTTGAACTGTCATGTGGAATTTGCAGCAGCATATTTTCCATCCACTCTTGAGTAAGAATTCTCAGAACAAATTTTGCAGAAACAGCATATTTCAAATTTGTCAGTCAATATTAATTTTACTGAACCACTTGTTTTTTACACTCTCATTCTCTCAATGTTTATCTTATATTACTAGTTAACAGCAATTTCTTTATATCTGAATTTCTGTTTGTTTATGACCATCTTTGAAATGAAGACATCACGCTTTAACCTGGTTTAATACTTCTTAAACCCATAGGTGTATTAGTTTTAAGATTTGGGCATAATCTTGGCAGAGAGATCAAATACTTTTTGATTTGTATTAAAACAATATAAATGTATACTGAATCTTACCACATTAATTACAAACATTTTTCGTGTTTCATTCAATTTTAATTTGGAACATCTTACGCAAATGTGGCAGCATCACATGATAACAGTCCATCTTTTTAATAGTAGGTTTGATTTCTTTGAACTTCTGTGACGCGGAGATAAAAATATGAAGCGTCTGCTGTGCTAATTCGATGTCTGCGTAGTGCACTGAGAGGTCCCCCGTGTTTCAGGGTGGGGGGGGGGCACTCCCCGTTAAGTGCAGATCAGTGGATGCTGCGTTGTATGTGCCTTTAGCGCAAGTTAATTTTGTTAAATAATGTATGAGATTAATTCCGTAAATTTTAAAGGTCACATCTGCTTACCATGAACCTTTAATTTCATGTTCTCAGCTCCTCTAGTCTCTAATGTATTTAGACTGTGAGTAAATATATAATTTCTTATATAATTATTTATGCATTTGTATCTTAATTAATTTGTAATGCTGATGTGTCATGCATATTCATAGAAAAATTGGTGCTGGACCATTCTAAACAGAGTCGACTTGTTGGAATTGGGGGATACAATCTGCGCAAAATAAAATCAGAAACAGGTAACTGACATTTAGTGTATGATGGAACATGTTCCCATAAGAAATTGTTGATTTTTTTGTACACAGTGCTAGATAATTTCTAGAAAATGTTTGACTCACGAGTCAGAAAAGTATAACAAAATATTTTACAAACAGTTACAAAAAAAACACCACTTGACACATGACTGTGTTAAACCGCATGATCATGACAATTATAATGTCTCATGCTGACTCATCACAGAAGTCCGATGGATATTACATTAGAACATTAACCTTTAGCACTCTCCATTAAGCATGTGTAATTTTCCCCACGGCTGCATTAATTTTTGAAAGTGTTATTTATGGAGGGAATTTGAAAAATACAATAACTTTTATGTTTTTTGTGCTTTTCGTATTCATTTTTAATGAAAATTTTAAGGGAATGATTACAGAATGTAAGGATGGGGATGAAAAATGGAAAAATACAACACCATATGATTCGCCTATTCTTGTCCGATATATTCAGTCCATAATAATATGCTGCTAAATGCCTAGGAAGCATTCTATTTCTGATGTTATTTCATAACTAATGTGTTCATATATCATTTGTGAAAACATATGGTACACGTCGATATAACTAACGCTATTGACTACGAGATAGAAATCAGAACTTTAAAAAATATTCTTTAAACATTACTGCAATTTCGACAAATTACATTGGCAGCTAAAAACATAGTCACTACCTATCTCTAATCTCATCTTATTGAGTTTAACTCAAGCGGAAATGTAAGTTAATTATGTCTATTTTCATTTCCTCTGCTACCCGAATGAATGACGTTAGTTTACAATCGCAATTTTCAATTTGAAAGAAGTGCATAGCACTGGGAGATTATAGTCATGGACAACTAAAGCAATTACATTGTGTCTTTTGACAATAGTCGTTGAAGGCTTTGTGAAGGTTAATAAGCAAAAAACAATACAGATGTACACTAAATTTAATTGGACTTGTGACTTGAAAACTTGTGATAGCACAACAAAAAGAACAGAAACAGATGAATTGTAAAATTTACATGACAAGCAATGAGAAAATAAGTTCTCAATAAGCTCAAAGGATGGTGGTTGTGAATGAATTTAATTATGACATTACATGATGCAATTTTGCTATAAGATGGAAGATGCATTAAAGAAGTCAAATGTAGAATTAGCCAGGACAAAGGCAATATTTTCTAAGATGAAGAACACTTATAAAAGACTTATATATTTTATCTTTGTCAATTGGGGTGAGAGAGTTCTTAGGAGTTATATAGAGCTAATTCTGATGTAAAAAATTGGATTTTGGACAATCAGCAGAATAATAAAAACTTATGTAGAGACAGTACAGATGTGTTTTTTTTTATAGAAGTATGCTGGATAGCACCATGGACAGATTTTAAAAAAGTGTAATGAAGATACAGTAGAACCCCGATATATCGAAGTTCTCGGGGAAATTGAATTAATTCGATATATCCGAGGTTCGATATAACCGTTTTTTATTAAATGCAATGCTCTAAGAACTTGCAATGTCAAGCCGACTTCACGAGTTATGAAGCGCGCTTCACGAAGCTGTGAGCTAGGCCTACTTCCCAGAAGCTTGGCGATTACACTTTTTTTTTCACCTCTATCCACTGACAGAATAGCATCAACTTTGTCATCAACAGACAAACTTTTACGTTTAAGCTCTTTTGGCGAAGACATCTTAACTCTTAACAGACTTGACTTTTTGGCCATTTAAAAAATTATTCTGGAGTCATTTTAGTAAAAAAATTGTTAAAAATTTAAATTAAATGATACAGGAATGTATCATACATCTATTTATTCAGTATACAATTGCCTATCTATCCTTATCCCAAATGTCATCTTTCAATAAAGGGTTAGTCCATAGTTTAAAATTAAATTTGTAATTTGAAATACAAAATTGTGCTGAAATTATATAAATTGCACAATGACAAAGAACAAAAAAAATTAATATGAAATGAAAATCATATAGAAGTTAGTTTTTATTGTATCTAATGCATTTATGCAAAACATATAAGAAATTTACACCAATAGAGCAAGAAATGTAAATACAGCCCACATATAAAAAAAAGTATATGTGCGCTGGGATATTTTTATTTTTTTTTAAAAAAATGGATACTTTAGTTACTTATCATTCATTTTGAAAACATTATGGCATACATATTATTTAAAGATCAATTAATACAGTGGTGAGTATGTTTCTATTATTTTTATAGTAATGTTATTGTGTTTTTATTTTATTTCAACTCTGATGAATGAAAGAAATTAGGAGTTCAGTATACATAATGATTTGACAAATAGTTATGCTCTGTGATACTCTGATAAGCAGTTTCTCTTATTATTGAAACATAAATATGTATCACAAACTTTACATCTAACTCTACTCTTTCTTTCAATTTTTGAATTTTTATAACAAAGTTTACAATTTCTCTGTGTACTTGTAAATTGTGGGTCCATTGAATGGCGCGAGAAAGTAGCCGGCTTTCCTGCGACAGGAACATCATCATATAATCCTAAATTCCCTAATCCCCTAACTAATTCTTCGGTAAAATTTAACTGATTATATCTATTTGGTCTTTTTAAATCTTCTATATTTGGATTCTTTCTTCGACAATCTTGAAACAATATATAAGCATTTACTCTAGCTATATCAATGAGATGGAAAAATATAGTTTTCCAGTATTTATTTGTTTTCCTAAGACAGTTGTATTTACCTATCAGCTGATCGCTTTTATCTACCCCCTTCATGTACTTATTGTAATCTTTAACAACATTAGGCTGCCTGACTTGAATCTCCCTAAAAACCCCATTTACTTTTGTTCTCCTCTTTATATATGTAAATTTATTTCCTTTATGGATTGTCGAAATTAATGAAATTGTTTTATTATCTATCCACTGTACTATTAATTGTTCCCCATTTCTCATCCACCTCATAGCCCCTCTTGTATTACCTTTTTCAAATTCTTTTATATTTTTCAGTTCTACAGGGAAACCTTTCCTATTGCGTAACATAGTCCCACAAGCAAGTACGCCTACTTTCCATAAATCTTTCAGTAACTGCACCGAAGTATAAAAATTATCAAAGTAAACCCTATACCCCTGCCTAACTAATGGTTTTATCAAATTCATTACTACCCCATGTGCTAAACCAAACCCACCTACATTTGTATTATTGTTATTCTTTCCCAAATAAATTTCAAAATCATATGTGTAACCACTAATAGAATCAGCTAATACCCATAACTTCATCCCCCACTTTGTCGGTTTATCCTTCATGTACTGCCTAAATGGATATCTCCCCTTATTTCTAACCATTCTTTCATCAATAGCAATATTCTGATTAGGCTGATATAATTTTTTACATTTTGCTCTAATATATGTTACAAGCATCCTAACTTTACACAGTCTATCAGTTGATTTCTCCTCGGCTGGATCAGACACTTTCAAAAAACTCAAAATTGCCTTGAATCTATCCCTAAACATAAAAGATCTAGCCCATAACCCATTCCACAAAGACTTTTTTGACCAGAAAAGATTGGCATTTGGGGGATCTATTAGTCCTGCATACATAAGTAAACCACAGAATCTATAGAATTCTGCAGGTGTAAGATCGTACCAGCCAGAATATACTGTGGGACGGTTTGGTCCATGTTGGCTTGCATAATCATTAGTATATTTACAAATATATGTTACAACATCAAATGTAAACAACAGCTTAAAGAAGTCCACAGGACTTGTAAACTGTCTGGCATCCTCCCTAGTGAGAACTTCTGATAGCTGCAGCCCAGGCACTCTCTCAGGCAAAAAATTGGGTGGCTTGGATGGTGGTCCCTCATCTGAGTCACTGTATCCATAACACCTGTGAACGTAATATAAAGAAAATAGTTTTGAATATTATAGTATTTATAGAGACCAATTATTTACAAGTACAATTATAGTATAAAACATCAGTCAAATATTGTTGCAATTATACTTACATATACTGCAAAAAAAGGGATAAAGAGCATATTATCACGAAATTATACTTCACAGAAAATGTAAACAGAGAACAGCTGATCACTTGTTTACTAAGCCTTAGTCTAAGGTGGTACAAGTTTCAAAACACATAAATTCCTATTATGGTTATATCTAATTTATAAATAGTCTTAAGATTATGAATATAGAATACTATTTTAAATATAGGCCTACTAATTATTACAAATAACCATTACAAGCAATACTAAAAAAAAAATATTTATATTGTAATGTAAACTATCGGGAAACTGAAACTAGAAAATGAAAGCCAGACCTACCTAGGTGTTGAAATTGGAGTATCATCGTAATCCGAGTCATCGGACGTGACAGAGACATCAGAAACATCAGATTCACTAGAATAACAGCTACTTTGTGAAGAATCACTGCTAATATCCATTTTGTATGTTCAAATTAGTGAGAAATTGCGATAGAGCTTCTGATGGTGACCAGCAAGAACAAAGTAGTAAAATGGCGTATGACGCTTCCTGGCCGAATTATTTCTCGCGAGTTTTTGGACATAATTTTAAATATCAAAATCAATATTTTGACGTTGTTTTTAAGTTTCTATAGGTAGTATAACCATTTTTCTAAAACAAAATTATAATGGTTTGCTGAAATAGTGAAAAAAATAGTTAGATCTATATTCTCGTAATACACGTAAAAGTAGTAAAATAGTAGTAACATAGCGGCAAAGATTCCTTGTAAAATTATTAATACGAGATTTCTAAAATAATTTTAAAATATCAAAATCTAAATTTTGAAATTGTAGTTAAGTTTCTATATCAATATAACCTTTTTCTATAATACAATTATAATGTTTTACTGAAATAGTGAAGAAAAATATTTTTTTGATATTTTCCAAATCATCGTAACAATGTATACGATTTTATTATGGTCCCGTCTCGTAAGTGTTAAACAAAATCAGTAGAATTACAACCAGGACTGAACCACACTATCACAGGTTTGAAAACGTGGCTTTACTGGGTTGACACTCCTGCCTGATTTCTTTGCCGAGGTGGCCAAACACATTACCGAACTGAATTACATGACCTTACAGCAGCGTCATAGTAGCAGTCCCATAAAGATTATCATTTGGCCAAATGACGAGATTTTGGTTTGTTGTACGGCTTGTAAATACAGTTTGGCAATGTCCAACATGTGGGCCGCGGACCTGATATTCTTTGACATGATAGGTCAGCAAATCTTTGTCTGTTTCGGACTTCGATATACACGTCCATTCATTACCAAAAGGCCACCGTGGAACTTCGCTATAAGCGAAATGGTGCAAACCCGACTTCGCTATATCCGTAATTTATTAGAGGGATTAATGTTACCTATTGCGCGGACTATTTAAAATATTCGCAATAACCGAATGTTCGAAATATGCGAGTTCTATATAGCGGGGTTCTACTGTATCTTAAAAGAAGTTAATTTAAAAAGAGAGCTGCTCACTCGAATCAGAAGACATTATAAAATTTTTGACACATAAAAGAGGAAAGATGGAACACCTTGTGACAACAGATGACTAAAGAACACCAAGAGAAGATGGACAGCTTGGTTTTGTGGCTTGGCAGAACATCATTATCAGAAATGAGTGATTGCATATGAAACAATACTTTTGACAGACATAATAACCAACACCACAGGGCATAAAGAAGGAATGATTGATAGCTTAGAAGGCTGTCGACAGACATGGCTTGGATCGCCTGTGTATTGTCGGGGCCCGAAAGGGGAGCAAAGAATAGCAACACTATTTACCTTCCAAGCATGTCGTACGAGGCGACTAAGGAGTTTATGGGATGGAGTTTGCTGTCCCATCCCATATAGGGTCAGTGACCCAAAGCCATGCTGAAGTCGAATGTGTCAGGCCAAAAGGCGTAGATATTGCAGCAATGCTGTAAACCATGACACAACGCACTCCGTTCTCTGGACTACATCCTGCTGATCTGCAGGAGTTTGAGAACGAACGCAAAAGAAGAAGAAGACATGGCTTGGACTATAAGAAGCAATAATTGACATCACGAGGCAAATGGCTGTTAAAAATTTCACTGCCAAAAGGAATTAGTGATTCTTTTTCCATGTCAAGAATAGAGATGATCTTGAAATATGGCATCGCTATAAATGTGCATCATTAAGGATTTAATAGATTAGTCTACCAACAGAGAACTGGGACTGCCAGTCATCGTGTAATTTTGGATGTACTCAGGTAAATTTCAGAAGTTATATGGATATATCCTATGTGCAATGATGATGATCTGAGTGTTATCTATGTTTTTTTCAGTGTGTTGTAGCTTGAAAGTGTTACAGTTGTGGATTTCTCATAACAATGTATGTTTAAATAGATGTACAATCTAATTATAACAGGGGACTACAGTAAAACTATCACCAATCAGTCTCTTTTGTAAGTTATTAATTATTAGTATATTTATTTCTGTTATTTAACGGGTTTATATATCTCAAATAAACTACAATACGCGTTCCAACTACTTTATTTAATACTGCATCAGTGCTAAGCTATACTCATTTTTCTATAGGAGTGACATTAACTCGCATTGATGAAAGCAGTCTCCAGATATTTGCCCCCAACATTGATGCTATGGGAGAGGCAAAGGAGATGATTGAGAAGATTCTGGAAGACCAGGTAAACATAAGCATTTGAGGAAGTTATTGATAACCACATAAAACATAATGTTATTGTGCGTAATAAATGTGTGAAATAAATTCGCAAATTTGATTGAGCCCACGAGACAAGAAATGTTGGGAATTTAATTTCTTCTTCTTTGAAGAGCACTTTAATTATGGAAATTACATGATTTCATTCCTCTCTGCTCAAGCAGGGATAACAGAAAGTTGCTCTACTTTAGTGTATGTTACTAATTAGGTGGACCATCTGTAAACTCCAAGTGTGGCATTATACAATTCATCCACAAGGTAGTACTATGGCATGGTACTCCTGAAGTCCTTTACAACAATACTGCTCACTTATTAAGCATAGTGACATTATGTTTTAAATTTCTGTTGTTGATTTAAGTTTTCTTTCGAAGTCACATCTTGTATTTTGTCTAGATAAACACTTTAGAAAATATAGATATCATAGACGTAACAATTGTTCCCTATAAAATCTGTCCAGTGTGCATGGAACAGAAGCAGATAGAAAGGGAGTAGTAGAACTTCAGAACTTTTTTCTTACGTTTGAAAGATGTAATGAAATTTGAAATCAGAGGTAATGAAATTTGAAACAGCTTGGTTAAGTAACAAAATTTTAGCAGTTTTCTTCTATTTCTTGTTGCTGGCGTAGTCCATAGGATGGAATGTGTTGTGTTATTGTTTACAGCTTAACTGTGATATCTTCAACCCAGCACATCAGCATGTGCTGCCTTTGCCCTACCTACAAGATGAGACTTCCCCACACCAAAAACTTCCCTAGTCATCTCTTTGTTTTTCTTCATCCATCACAAGTGATTATGATCATTTGTTACACCCACTTTTGATATTCAATTAGAGTTATGTACTTGAATATGAGTTGTAGAAAGTTAATAAGCTGTATTCTGGCCACAAATGTCCTTTGACAGTTTGGTCTTTGTGTCATCTCTTATGACTTGCATGGTAAGGGTTACAGTATTGATATTCTTTGCTCCACTTTATAGTGAAATTATAGCTGTAATTTATATAAGCTATAATAAAAATAACTCTATGGTGGAGTGATACAGTGTGCATTTTGAATGGTCATGGTTACAAGTTCAATTTCCACTGTAGGCAGTAATGCATCCAAAGAACAAGTAACTTATTGATTGTAAATATTGCCTACAAAATATTGCAGAGGAGAGTCCATAGGGAACACCTAACAAAGATTTTAGAAAGAGCAGTGAACCAACATAGAACAGAAACCATCAGCCTTTATACCCTGAGAAATTTACTGAAGCGGAGATCTGAGCACCTGTAAACATGTCTGGTGTGTGAGGAAATCACCTGATACCTAATGCTATTGATACATCCTGAATAGATCATTCTACCAATTTTTTTTAATAAAGCTATAAACACACTGACACATGTAGCTATAATTTATTTGCTAGGATCCAACATTTGTTCATAGCCCTTTCTGATGAACCTTAGTGAAAACAATGTCTATAACTACCTGAGACTAAAACATGATAAATTGTGTGCAGATGGCATTCATGTGATTTCAGTGTGAAGCCAGGCAGATTATGTTAGTGTGTGTAGATAAATCAAAATATGCTAGATCAATTCTAGAGAGTTGTCCACTGTACAATAGTCTGGTGTTACCATACCAAGAATATCACTCATAGCAAGTCACTCTATAGTTTCAAGCGATAATCCCCAGGGATCTCAGAAAAAATCCACGATATAGTGACGTCACAAGAGGGATTCAAGCCCCAACAGCACTATGAAGAGAATATTCTGGCCATTGGAAATAATTCTGAGGAACAAGCTCTATGGCCCTGCTTTGGGACTAGGGCTGTTGAATGAAGTACTAGACCAATGTACCTATACTTAATCAAGATTTGAATAGTTGATTGAACAAAACGTCACTGTATTCTGAACTCTGGTGTTTAGTGTCTTTTTTGTAGTTTTCTGTACATCGAAAGTGATGATAATCATTATTTACATTCCCTTTGGGAAATTCAATTAGAGGTATTTTCTTGTTTATAAGTTGCTGATAAAGCTATATTGGCCACACTGCATCTGATTTTGTCCCAGTTGTCTCAACTTTGTCTTGCCACTGGACCAAGATAAAACTCAGAGAGTGTGGTTGACGATTAGCACAACTATTCCACACTGTAAGCCAATTTCAGCACTAGTCATTTCTCAACCCAATTCTTTCCTTATTTTAAATAGAATAAATATGAATAGAAAGAAGCTTGAATCAATCCTGGTTAGATCGTGGAATGTGCGGACACTTATGGACCTTTCAGATGTAAACAGGCCAGAAAGATGAACAGCACTAAAATTCAAGTATATCATGTGGCTGTTATATCAACCCTACTATACGCTTGTGAAACATGGACAGTGTATGCAAGGCATGCAAGACAACTAAATCACTTCCATCTTAGCTGCCTACGTAAATTACTAAACATCTATTGGTGGGACAAAGTACCAGACTATGGGGTATTGGAAAAATCAGCCTCAACAAGCATCTACACATTACTTATGAAAGCGCAAGCACACTGGGCAGGTCGTCTTGTGCGTATAGAAGCCTCACGTCTACCAAAAACATAAATTATGGCGTACTCAAAACAAGACTTCAAAAAACTGGTGGACCAAATAGGCATTTCAAAGACACACTCAAGCCCTCACTGGAACATCTTAAAATTGACAACGCTCTCTTGGGAGAGCCTCGCTCAGGATATAGCAGCATGCTGTTACAGTCACAGAACTGGAGCCCTTGCGACGTAAGAGACCAAGCAAGATACTGCAAGACAGAAACGGGCAAGTAGAAAAGACGAAACATTTCAACGTCCCATAGACACCATCTACAGATGTCAATTGTGTGGAAGAACTTATTATGCTTGCATTGTCTTGCTAGTCATTTGAAAAGGCACTATTAACTTTATTATTTATTATTATTATTTTGGTTGAGTTTTAGTCATCGTCAATTACGACTGACGCATGTCCTTGGACAGTTTGGGTATGGGGATATCACGTTTGATTTATGCTTCTTTCAATTGTGTTTCACTAGCTAGTCTCAGCTATTTCTCATTTTTTCACACCATGCTCTACAAATTTTAATTCAGATCAACATACAACTCTGTTTTGTTAAGCATATTCCAATATGTCATTGTTTAAGTAAAAGATTTCCAGTGATATTTTTAATGAGTCCTTACAACACTTCTTTTGACCATCTTGAGCGGGTCTGCCCGTCTTAATCTCATCATAGAGGGGTATTTTTGGTAACAGTGATGTGGCATATGCACTATATGACCTGCCCAAAGAATTTGTCTGCATCAGAATAGTATCAGTGCTAGGGATACTAGCTCTTTTAATGACAGTGGTATCCAGAATCTAATCTTGCCATTTGAAGTTCATCACCTTTCTCAAACAAATTGTGTGGATGTCATGGAGCTTCCTCACACGCTTATATACAGTCCATGTTTCACCAGCTTACAACAGTACTATGTGTTTTTAACGCTGACAGCAAAAGGTATGCTTCGTGATAGTTCCCATATTTCATTAATGTATACGCATCTCATGAGTTCTTTCAGGACATCAGCATCATCATCAAGTACCGTGCTGTATGGTGTTGGCAATCATATTTCTCTGTGTACATCAAATATGTCATCATCTCTGTTGGTGTCGTCAAACGAAGCCATTTAGTCAAACTATCCAATATCTTTTCTCTGGGTCTTCCCTTTGATCTTTTTCCTTCTATCTCTCCTGTTGTCACTATATTATCAATGCCTCCTCTTCTCATTACACAAGGCAACACACAAAAATCATCACAGATAATTTTATATGGGTTTTGTAGTATTTGGTAGCTGATTTCAAATCTGTCTTTAGTTTTTTATACCACGTAACATTTTTTTGTAATAGCTAATTATAATATCTTTCAACAGTGGTTATGACCACAAATCGAGTACAATGTTTTATTTAGATTGGTATCGATACTTTATTACTGGCTGTTACAATTTTGTTCAGTTTCGGGTCACGTGATTTAGTATCGATGCTACCATTTTTGTGTATTCGATAGGATAGTAAATCCATTTATACACGTGTGGTGTTTGCTTAAAGTAATTACGACAAGTATATTATGAGATTTCGTTGTTTTGTACTTTCTTTTATTTTAAAGGTTGCAAAAACCTTGCATTTGTGTACTTGATAACTTATTTTGTGTACTTATTAACTTATTATCATGCCTAGAAGATGCATCAATCATCCAAACTGTTTCTGTTTTGTGTGTGGTTCATTTGTGACGAAATCACAGCGGCGCACAATTTCAGATGATCTAAAGAAGATATACATATTGTATTTTGGCTGTCCACTGGGTGATCAGGATAAATCTTGGGCTCTACATATGTACCAGTTGTTCAAGCGGACTACGTGACTGGCTAAATGGCCGCAAGGCAGCTATGCCATTTGCAATTCCAATGTTATGGAGGGAACCGCGAGACCATGTCAATGATTGCTACTTTTGTCTGGTGAACACAAATGGATTCTCTGCTAAAAATAATTTTTTAATAAAAATGTATACATGTTTTTTGTGATAGCTAAATGGTACTTTCTGAAAATGTTCCCATATTTAGTCGTTGTTTTTTCTTTTATTTCCTTCAGAAAGAGCCAGATCTTGAATTTGGAGCTATATACACAGGAAGAATAGTAGAGATCAGGTATTTATTAACTTTTATAACAGATTTCAGAATAGCAACTTGCAACTAAAGCTATATCTATTTTTGTTTAACCTTTACTGTGCTAAATACAAATTATGTAAATTCACCTGGTATTCCAGATTGTTTTTGACTATTGCATAATTATGACAATGAAACGCTTAAAAGATTTTTAAAAATGACTGACTCACATGTTTTTGTCTGACTGATTCTTTGAAGAAAAACCTATACCTTCTTATTTCTTATGCTATTTTATAACCAAACTAATGGACTCAAAATATCACATGTGAAAATAAATAACTCAATTAGATGTCACTTACCTTTCAATCCAATTTTCAATATAAACAAATATAGAAAATTTAAGAAATTTTTTCGTTCAAATGCATGTTTATTTTCAATGCATGAGATCCAGATCTAATTTCGTCAATGTCATTTCATAACAAAACTAATGTGTTCCTAATTTCTGGTTTGAAAATAAATGTAGTTTTCAACAATTCCACATAATTATCATTATAAAAACAATCCAGAAGAATTTCACTAAAATATCTTCCATTCCAACTGGATTTGTGAAGATTGTAACAACTAAAGTTTTAAAAGCCTCTTCTTTCTGCTTGCTTTTTTTAGCATGACCATGACCTGAAGTAAGCTAGATTAATGCCACATTGTTGCCACTGTTTTCCCGGAAGAAAAAAAGCTACATTTAAACTTTTTATTGTAGTTACAAAATTACTTAGGAACACTAGCAATTCTTCTACCACAGCGTTCAGTGGATTACAACCAGAGGTGGGATTGTATATGTTGAGACAGCGTTGTAATAAATAAATAACAGTTTTTTTAGATTATTTCTGTTTACACTCATTCTCTTGAGTCACATAATGAGTCAGTCTTTGTACATATTTGTTACATACAATACTGTATGATATTATGCTTATGGAAAAGATCAAGTCTGATTTGAGTGAAACAGGGTCTTTAAAAAAAAGTGGTGATGGATGGATCACACACTTTGAAAACCCTTGTACAATATCATCAGCCATATTTTCAAACCATTTCTTCTTCATCTTCTGCATTCGTCGTCAAACTCCTGCAGATTTGCAAGATGTGGTTTCGAGAATGTCAAGGATTACATTTTTGCTTTGATAACTGCACCTTTTGGACTGACTTATGTCAACTGTGGCTTTTGGGTCACTTTGACCATATATGGGATTGAACAACTAATTTCACTCCATAACCTCCTTGGTCACTTCTTACTATATGCATGAAAAGTAAACAGTTTTGCTATTCTTTTCCCCCCAAAAGGGTCCTGACAACACAGATGAGACAATTTCTGTCATGAATCCCTGGGAACAAGAAGAGAAGACAGACCAGTTAACATGGAGAAGACTTAAAAATGCAGCAAATGTAACACTGAGCATGCAAAGGAAGATTAGATTAGCTTGGCTCACAGAAAATGGTTTGTGCCAGTGAAGAAAATAAATGATACATTGGAATCCTTCTATAACGCATTGTTTTATAACAAATTTCCCTATATAACAACACTTGAAAATCCCCAGTTATGTTTATTCTACATTGTTTGTACGGTTATAGCGAACTTCTGTTATTACATACATATTTTGGTGGTCCAGACCAAGTTATAATGGGATTACATTGTACTTACTTTCTGAACATGTCCCTGGTATACTACCAATCATTTCAGATACTGATGTTCACAATGCCAAGTTGCCCATGAGACAGAAGGCTGTGGGGAGATATAATAACCAAGCCCACATGGCACAGACTATGAGAAAATGGATGTGCTACAGTGACGTATAAAGATAATGAAGCTAATAAAATGCTTGTATGGGGCTGTTATTTCAACAATATTATGGCTTATACACTTGCCCTTTAATGTTTTATATACTCCTTACTTGTTTAGATGAATAAGTGTTGAAGTAAATAACGGCTTAGCAATTGTTTTTTTTTAGGGATACTGGTGTGATGCTTGAACTCCACCCGAAACTTAAACCAGTTCTTCTCCACAACTCTCAGCTTGACCAAAGAAAGGTGAGAAATCTTTGTGAGTTCAGATAAAATGTTACAGATTTCATTTTAAAAGAGACATTTTATATCATGATGGCCTTTTACATCTTTATAGATGTCCATGCAGGCCGGTTTCAGATCGGGCAGAAGAACCGGAGATCACATCCTTAACATGAGACTTATTATAGAAAGGTGTAGGGAATTGTCAACTGATCTGCACATGTGCTTCATAGATTACTCAAAAGCGTTTGACTGCGTCCAACACCAAAAACTGTTGGAGATGACACTGGTTCTTTCACATGATATACAGGGATTGGAACAACTAATAAAAAACACACAAAATTACAGCGAATCACAAAACTTATATTTAAATGTGCAAAAAAAAATAAATCATCTCAACATATATAACAACACAACAACCAAAAATCAGAATAGACAATATCAAGATAGAATGTGTGAATAAATTATAATCCTTAGGAGCAAACATCAATGGTGCAGGAGACTGCATGGGAGAGATAAGGAAGAGATTGGCAATGACATATGGAAAAATAACAAAATAGAAATGAAACTGCTAATGCTACGAACTTTTATTTTTCCGGTTGCAACATACGGCTGCAAAACTTGAACCTTAAGTAAAACAGCGGCAAAAAAGATCAACGCCTTTGAAATTAAATGCTACAGAAGGATACTTAGAATATCATGGAAGGAAAAAAAGAGAAACTCAGATATCATTAACACATTGAAGATTTCAGAGTGTAGGTTACTAAACATAAGAACAAAAAGAAAACTACACCTGTTTGGTCATATAAAGGACACAACTGTTTAGAAAGACAAATAATGGAGGGCAGAGAACCAGGGCAGAAGAGAAAAGGCAGACCAAGAAGATGATGGACTGATACAATTTAAAGATAACATGAATACGTCGTTGGAAAATGCAAGTCACATCGCCCAAGACAGAGAAGGGTTCAGGGAGTTCATTGGGAAGACATCGTTCTGGAGAGAATACATCACATGACACACAGATGGCCATGAAATAAATTGCTGAGACACATAGCCGCTACATTTCACACATGACTGCTTCCCAGGCAGGAAAGTGCCTTGCCCATTTGCACTAACCCGCTCTCTGTTGATTAGTTCCAAGGGAAAGGCAGTACCAATACACTTGGAGACCAGCAGAATTGGAGAAGATACCAAAAGATGGTTTAATGCACCACCAACTTCCTTAGGATCTCCCCTCTGGATTTTCTGTACAGATTTACTCCTTTAGCCTAAGGCACTCCCATATTAACCCGTTATGCAGGGGGTGATTTTTGACATTGCAGAGAAATAAAGACACAAAAATTGAATTGACTTTATACTTTTTCATGGACTAGAAAATATTCATTGTTTTTCCTGTAGATGAATTTTCATAAATAAAAATTAAACAAATCAAACAAAAACTATTCTGAAAGATTAAAAGGATTCTATATAAGCCTGTGTCACTGGCAACAATACATATAGTTTTGTTGTTACAAAGCATGCAGATATGTGGAAAGGAATAACAAAAATATACAATCTTGAGGGGTATAAAAATTGCAGTAATTAGGTGATGTTCTGAGGCTATCTTATCTATCTGTGTTGTTTTAGCTTTGAATACATTGCATAGTGCAGGAACCAGTGCTATTCACTATACAAGTGAATACATGTTGTAAAAGATCACCGTGGAAGTCTTCAGAGAAGGGGCTGTGTCCATCTCCAAAATATCCACAGAGGTTCAAAGTGGCAGAATGGTCATGCTAAAGTCTAATGTGTCTGACTAAAAGATGCATATATTGCATCGTAAATCATGACACAGTACAATCCGTTCTCAGGACTATATCCTGCATCAGTTTAATAATGAACATAATGGAGAAGAGAAGGAAGTCATCTATCACTTTTTCTAACTCTTTTCTTCAGTTAATTCTCTTTGTGTATCTTTGTAAACTTATTAGGTGTTCACAATTATAATATTATTTCATTTGTAGATTTCCCATGCTAGCTCTCTTGGTCTGGAGGTTGGTCAGGAAATAACAGTCAAATATTTTGGACGTGATCCATCCACTGGAAGCCATCGTATTTCTCGCAAGGTTTTACAGGGTCCTGCAGTGCCTCTTATACGTAACCTGAACCCAAAGTTGTAAAAAGACAAAATGTAATGATAACTTGCTGTTGAGTGAATGTGTTTTTTATGAATCAAATGTAGATTGATTGGTCTATAAGATGGAATGTAGATTGATTGGCCTATATACCTTTCACCATCTGCTCAATGATATGTTGCACTTAATATAGCTCTGCACAGAGTGAAGAATATCCATTGGCTTGTTGTAAATTCTGTTAGTTATTAAAATGAAAGCATGCTTTCAACTATTGCATATTTCTCAAAAAATTGACAAACACGTGTCAATGCAAACAGTATTTATCTAGTCTCAGATGTCTGATGGAGTCGATGAATTCCACAATGTTGGAAAATCTTCCCATCAAATAGAGAAAGATGAAATTACTGCTTCTACTATTAATGAGCATTTCCTAATTGTAATTCAATGCAGTCATTCTGGAAGTCAAGAAATTTTTTATATGGTCTTATATAAGGCCTGCCTTATAGACTGACAAGTATAGTAAGCTTATGTCATTTTCTACTTGGCATGGTTCAATCCCATTGACAAAGTTAGTGTGGGAGGGTGTCATAGTATTATGTTTCTTTGACATTGTTAGGGCATGTAGGATCAGTTGTACACAGAATGCAGTGTTCCCTAAAATTTAGCCATTCGTGCGTTTATTTTCTCACTGAAACTAAACTTCTAAAATGGTTGAGTTTCCATCACATTCACTGAGTTGTTCACTGCAAATTGTTGAGACTCAACCTTGGACCATAGGTATTAGGTCTGTTGATTATCCTCTTCGCACACCGGACGCATCCATAGGTGCTCTGATCTCCACTTCAGTAAATCTCTCAGGGTATAACGGCTGATGGTTCCGATTCTATGTTGGTTCACTGCTCTTTTTGAGTTCTTTGTCGGGGGTTCTCTACAGGCCACGCGCATCTTAACTCCCAATTCCCGCATTCTCAATATCGACTCATGCTTATTCAACTCAAAATCCTCAGATCGTGAGGACTCACGAAGAGCATTGCTCAAAGATGCTCACAAAGAGCATTGTTCGGCACGAGCATTGCTGAAGAGTATGCTTGGTCCATAGGCTGACCATCTGTTGTGGTGGCAAGGCTAGCTAATTGGTCTTGGACCATAAGATCCACTCATATAACAGTTGAAAAACATCCTCATTTGAGCAGTCACACTGTACCAGTATCTACTTAATCTACTGTGCAGAGATTCTGTATATGAAATTAAACTCTTAAAAAATGTTCACTACTTGAGAGATGTGATAATGTAAACTCACTATATTTCAATACATGTGTGATTTCTTGCGGACAGACCAGGCAGTGATTGTGAAGAAAATGTTCAATATTAAGACTGCCTTGGATCATGGAATTCACAGATGAACATCTTTGAGCAGACTAGCAACCAGTGTCCCCCATCTACTACAGTGGAATCCCATTATAACAACTTGGTCCGGACCGACAAAATATGTATACAATAACAAATTCGCTATATACAGTGAAAACAATTTAGAATAAATATAATTGGAAATTTTGAAAAGTGTTGTTATATAGGGAAATGTTATTTAAAAAGGCACGATTGAGGGATACTACTGTATAGAGTGTTCTCATCCTGAGACTTTTTCCAGAGAAAAAGGTTTCAGTACTTATTGGATATGATAGGGTTATTTACTGTCTCAGCACAATTTATACGCAAGTGGGGCTTTTTGAAGAATACATACTGAAGATTCATGGGCTAGAAAGTGAAGCACATAAAATATATAAATTGGATGCACTAGACCAAAAGCTTTTTTGTAAACAGTGGCACATCTTCATTCATTCTCAAACTCCTGTAGATGTAGTTCAGAGAAAGAAATGTGTTGTCATGGTTTGCAGTTTGGCTGCGATATCTGCTCTCTCTCTCTGCAAGATACATCTGACTTCAGCATGGCTTTTGGGTCACTACGACCCTCTGTAAGATGGAACAGTCATTCTCAAAACCTTAAGTCATCTCTAACAATGGTTAGCATGACTCTATTATTTGCTCCCCTTTGAGCCCTTGTAATAAATTAACTCAAATCATACAGAGATGTCTTTGTGGTTATATTATATTATATTGTACTATACTGAGGAGCGCGGTAGCCTAGTGGATAGTGAGCTTGCTTGCTATCATCTGGTTACAGCGTGCCAGGTTCGAAACCACGTCCGGACATTAAAAAAAAAATCCGGGATGGGATTTCTCACTTGACACGACCACTCCTCCAGTCGACTCAGCTGTAAATGAGTACCTGACGCATGAGTTAGGGAAGGTAAAAAAAACAGCAAGGAAGGGAACTGGCCATCCCACCTAATAGTTGCTGCGGCTTAGTACATGAAGAGTTATCTTTATCTCCGTCGGCAGATGCCATGGGACCTACCTTTACCGTTACTATACTATACTATACTATACTATACTATACTATACTATACTATAACCACAAAGATAAAGCATACTTTAATTTCTGCTATGGTTGCTCAGAGTTACCGTATAATGTTAAATGGATGGTGTTTGATTGAATGGCTTGCAAAATTTGTACATGTTGATGACTGGTTGGTGTGTGCTCTGAATAATATATATACATTTGTTTTTTGATACCATATTACCAACAAAAAAAAGTATACACAACTGATTGCAGAAGTTGTCTGTTCAACAGACTGAAGATAATCAATACTGTGTGATAACTGCTGGACATTTGCTTCAGAATGACCCCCCCCCCCCTCCTTTTTTTTTAACGGACAGAGTATAGGAAAACTTGTTTCTCTCTTCAGCAAGATTTACAGGGAGTTGTATAATCTCAATCTTTTCTCCATTTTTGTTAGTGTATAATGTTTATCTGCAGTGATTTCTCTTGTATAAACTGGATGTTTGATACTTTTTGTCTTTTTTTTAATAACAAAGTTTAACACTTGTGCTTCCTGAGTGCAAAAAGCAATTGAAAAGGACCTCCAGTTGAATGGGGTGAACCCTAAATGGTATTGAGTGTCTGTTTTCTTACTGATTCTATGAGCATGATGGGAAAGATTCAGTCAGGCTATCTACGCCATCAGTGGCTTGAGTCAATAACGAAATCTGTGCTGAAGAAAGTTGCCCTCATTTTTTTACCTGGACATGTGAGCGCTAAGGGAAATTAAAGAGTAGACAGACTTGCCACAGTGACAAGTGTCAGTTCAATGGACAGTGCTGATATTTTGAATGATCAATCATAGAGTTTGATCAGCTGGAAGATATGGGGTGTATTTTTTCTTCCGTATCTATGGCTAGAATACAGAACCTGGGAGTGAAATGGGGTGTTGCATGCAACAAAAGGCATATATGTTTGTTTTGCTTTCACTCCATTGTAATCAGCACGGATATTCGTGTGATTTCTGCCGGGAGTGTAGTTATGTTTTCCACCATTATGTGCCTTATAGGCCCAGTAAATCCAATTTCGGCATCCCTTGACATTTCGGGTAGGCTACCCTAGCCTGTGACAGGCAGCGAATGTGTACTAACTCTACGCCGAGACAGTTTGTCCTTCGCATCTATCTTTCACGAGGTATTCCTCTGCCAGTGAACGTGTCTCGTGTAATTAGATGTATTGAGCCCATGCCCATCAGGTACTGAACCTTTTCTCATCCTCGAGCCTGGTTCCGGTTTATAAAGAACTCAAAGGAAGAGTTGAGCTCAGACTCGTTCGCCCTTTTAGCGGAAGTGTCGTTCACCAACATCGCGAACCACTCGTCCATGTCCGAGTCTGTACACGTTTTGGAGCGCCAGGGACTAGCATCATTTTTTTTTCTAGAGCTGAGCAGTGTTTGTCACCTTAGACTGATATACCTGTGCTCATTTGGTATTGAACCTTTTCTCTCCACGAGCATGATTCCTGTGCAGGTATAGAAAAAACTCAACAGTAGAGTTGGGCCTAGGCTGGGATCACCAGTAACTAGAATCTTGCCTTGAGCAAACATCGCTTTAGTTCCAATTTCTTCAAACATTTTCCATTCTCTTTGCACATGCTGCTGCCCTCCAACACCGTGCTTCTTTCTCATTGTGCTTTTATTTTTATGGTGACTGACCAATTCTTTATATTTTTAATAACATCTGCCTACTGCATTGGCTGTTCCTCCAATACTTCTACCAAACTTACTAGCTTCACTGTGTGTCGACAGTGCTGCATCCATGTGTTGGTGCAGAGGTGTCGGAGATATTGCCTGTCTTTTGCAGTCAAATCTCTTTCCATCTACTACCTCCACATTCTCTGACATGATCCCTAAAAAGGTTTAGCCAGAATCAACACGAGCCACTGTATTTGTTTCCAGGGTGCGCCTCGAGGAGGTACTTTTGAATGTTGGTCATCTGTTAACCCTGGGTCCACCTAGAGCAGTACGTTCCCTTTGCACCCCAAAAGGCATATATGAATCACAACAAGAGTTATCAACCAATATTGATACATTTGACGCAGAAACAGAACAGTCAATTACCATATGCTGTAGTACATACTGAATATGAGATTGGAGCACATGTGGACTTGTCTGGAGAGCTATGATGATGATCTGATGACTAACTAAAGGTATAAGACCTGGTGCAACTCGTGCATGGTGAGTGTTCTCATTTGCAGTTTAACATGTCTACACAGCAAGTCCAGTTTTCTTGATAAATACTGCTGTATTTGAAATTCTTTGACTCCCATACAGCTTTCTATGGATGTCCGTCTCTGGAATAGTGCTCCATCTGCAACTGGTTTAGTGTGCTGCGGTCTTGCAGTATATGCTCAACAGTCTGCGCTGTCTGTCCACATAGGTGATGGAACCAATCTTTGTCTTTGTAACTGTTTAGTCTGTTGTGTCTTGTCCTGAAGTTGCTCCATCATTTGATAGTATATCTATCTTTTCATTTCCTGGTATGCCACAGCGGGGTGGTATTCACGGTAACTCTACCCTTCTTTTTATGCTCACTCCTCGTATGGTATCTTTCAGGTCTGAGAGTTTATTGCTGTCAAGGGCTTATAGAATGTAAAATGTACATAATTAAAGGAAAATGTATGCACAATGAAAACTTGACATCACAAGCTATATACACATTTGTAGGAAACATTCCTATGTGGCAAATGACTGGACTGTTTACAGATAAAATTGTTTGATGAGATATATGATTCATAAAAATGTTAATAAAATGTTAACTTGTCACTACTGTAGTCTGAGTTTACTGTTAGCAGTGTTGAATGTAAGAGCTTTCATGTAACTAAGTTTCTTCAGACCATTGAATCATATGGGAAATCCTGTGTTAGATCTATTTATTTGTGATTGTTTCAGTTCCCAGAAATTGGGAGCGATGAAGTTCTGGTTACCTATGTGCAATGGAGGTGTTTCTCCAGAGCTTTCTTTCAAACTCAGAAGACACCAACTCTCAGCGATATGCACAGCTTGTGAAGCCTCATACACAGATGGGGGTCTATGCTTGTACAAGAAGGCAAGTTTCAGCATTTTACATGCAGACATCCCACATTACGTCTAAAATTGTTCTACTTTCTTTTCACTTTAAACCCTTGTGACTTGCTCAGGTGTAGAAGAGTTCTCTCCAGATGGCATTTTTTATGTGCTTCATATATGTTTGTTTTTGTGGACTTCTATTTCTGTAATCCATCTTTTGCATGGTATGTCTCTGGTTTTGTATCCATCATGCCTGTATAGCAATGCTTTTTGAGGGGCACTATCTGATGGTTGTCTGGAAGCATGTGAAAACCACTTAATCTGTTGTCTTCTGATGTAATCCAGGATTGGCATTGTGTTCGTTAGTTTTCTGTTTTCATTTCTGATTTTGTCTCCTCTTGTTAATCTGAGAATTAGGCCCTATACATAGACAATTCATTTCTGTTGTAATAAGTTTTCTTTTGGTTTATGTTCTTAGTGTTCGCGTTTGACATTGGTAGCATAATGATGGTGTGATGATCGTTTTGTATAGTACAGTATTGGTGTTCATGTTCAAATGTTTGTTATTGAAAATAGGGGACATCTGCCCTAAGATCTGGTATGCTATGTTGTTTCTGTGTTGGATTGTTTTGGTGCTTTTCTCGTTTGATATGATGCTTTCAAGATAGTGAATTTTTTCAGCTGTTTAAGTTGTTGGTCATCAATGAAAATAGTAGTATTTCTGTCTGTTTTTTGCGATTGATATTACCTTGGTTTTTTTTCTGTATGTCTGCATTTTAAACCTTTTACCACTATGAGATTTCCCTATTGTCAATCCCCCATCACTAAGACAAGGGGCACAACTTCTCCAAATTATCAATATGGATGTTAAAAATGCATTTTCTTTCAAACTATTCGTCATATCACACCCAGACTTGGCAGATCAACAGGCGAATGAATAGTCTTTCATCAAAGATAATTTAATACATATATATTTTAAAAAATAAACTCAAACTGAACATGATGTGGGGAAAATATTTTTTACATTGAGGGTACTGAGTAGGGGAGTCATGTGGAGACTAAAATACAGTCATCCCTCAGTTATCGCGGTTAATAGGGACCAGAACCGGCAGCGATAAGTGAAAAAACCGCGAAGTAGTGTCATCCTCTCATTTTTAACACACGTACATTTTTTGTGTATGTATAATATCAATAAGTGTATATGAAGAGGCATCGAGGCAGCAGGAGGAGCTTCTGCAGAATGTTTTCTGTGCACTAGGAACATCATGATTGGGAATTGTGACCGTTGTTTTTTCTTCTGAGCAAAGATGCCCTTGTACAACGCCATTACACCATCAATACGGTTACTGAATTCTATAGCTCTGACCATGTTGTCGTCGATTTCTTGGGCCCTTTGTTGCAGAGTCAGTGTTATGTTGCAGAGCTCTTGCAGGTTTTCCAAGGTAAGGCCACATTCTTCAGCTTCATTGTCGTCAGCTACCTCCTCTTCTACATCACTCGCCGATCTTGTCATTTCGACGACATGGATAGTTTGGCCATGACTTCTGGACAGATGGTGTATTCTTATCATTTGTTTATTTCTTGACTAATATTTCGTTGTCTACGTGCATTGATGGTACTTTCTTTTCTGTAGAATTCTGTGAGCATGTGCTGCTTATTTGCCAGTGTAAAGTTTACCTGAATCTTCCAGTGTAATTGTCGCTGGGAGTTGCTATCATCATGTATTTGCTTGGTTAGTTTCCATAGTTTTCTCCCTTTCAAAATTAAATTTTTTATTTTTTTCCCCCCCCAGCTTCATCTCTGTGTTTCTATCTTTTCTTTAGTGAGCTTTGCTATGGTCTTCTGTAGAGCGATGTGGTTCTGTTGGGATGGTTGTTTCTCTGCCATATTATGTGCTTCAGCCAGTTTTTCCTGTAGTTTGTGGAGTGTGTTGGTCCAATATGATACATAATTCTTCCTCACTCCTCTTGGTATGATCTCCTTAGCTGCATGAAGTATTCCTTTATTAAACTCCATGACAATTGTGTTGATGTCTGTTACTTGTATGTCTTTTGTGAGAAAGTTCTGTGTTTATATGTGTGCTAGTTTGCTTTCTTGTAGTTCCATCTTGGCTTAGTTGGTCTTGTAATTATTGTTTTCTTTACTTGGAGGATGCCAAGTTGTTCAAGAGATTTTTTTAATGTAAATTATCTGGTATAAAATGTGGAAAGACTGCAGGTTCCGACAACATAACAGCAGATATAATAAAAACTCTAAATGATTTTGGTGTGGATATTATCACAGAACTTTGCAATGACATATATGAAACAGGCCACATACCCAAAGGACTAACATCAATATTCATACCACCACCTAAGAAGCCCAGGACTATGGATTGTAAAAAAAATATAAAATAATAAGTCTAATGAGTCATTTAACTAAAATACTCCTCAAGATAATACATGAAAGAATTAATAACAAGATAGACACGGAGGTTGGTGTAGAACAAATCGGTTTTGGGAAAAACAAAGGAACCAGAGAAGCTATACTGAGTATCCGACTAGTGATAGATAAATATATAGAAGTCCAAAAAAGTATCTATATTTGCTTCATAGACTACAGCAAGGCTTTTGACAGAGTCCAACATGAACAATTAATCAAATGTCTTCAAGAAATAGGCATAGATGGAAAATACATCAGACTTATTAGAAATATATATTGGCAACATACTGCACCAATAAAGTGTGAAAACAGCTACTCACCATACATAGAAATGATACATAGAACATGAACTACAAAGACTAATAGATCAAGTCAATAAATCAAGTAATGAATATAAATATCCAAAAAACAAAAACCATGATAATCAGCAAAGACACAAAAAAACAAGAGCTAAACATATACATAGATGGAAACTACAAAAAGTAAAACATCAATATCTTGGACACATAGTCACAAATGATGGCAGATGTGAAACAGAAGTTATAAGAAGTATAGGAATGGCTAAAAGTACCGTCAGTGACATGAGAAGATAAATTTCTCTGAGAAGATCTAAACTAATTAAAAAGTTAAAAATGAGAATTATAAAATGCTACATCTATTCTATATTAATATATGGCTCAGAAACATGGACACTAAAGAAACAATTAGAATATAGAATTAATACTTGTGAGATGTGGATATATAGAAGAAAATTGGGGAACATCATGGAATGAGAGGAAATGCAACACAGAGGTTCGAACAACACTTCGTAGGCAGAAAAATGTATTAATGGAACTAACATCAAACAAATAAAATACTTTGGTCATATTAAAAGACTTGACACTTTGTTAAAGACCTTACTTGAGGGTAAAGTCGAGGGGCGGCGAACAAGAGGGAAGCAGAGATACAAGTGGGAAAGTAGGATCGTGAGATGGACAGGTTAGTCTAACAGTAGCACCACCGAGACAAGAGGCGGGATATTGGAGATCCGTTGTAGCCAACCTTCGTTGCGGAGACGGCACTTGATGATGATCTGGTATTCAGCACCTTCCTTGTGTGTTTTGGTTTCTGTGGCACTTATGTTATTCTTGACCAGTGTTAGTATGCCGCCTTCCTCCGATCTTTCCTGTCAACTCTAAACCATTGGTACCCTCGAATTTTGAAGATTATTTTGTGTTGTTGTTTAGATGGGTTTCCTGTATGAAGCAAATACCAATATATTTCTGGTGCAAGGTGTTTTCTAGTTCTGTTTATGTGTGTTAACTCCCACTGCATTTCAGTGCTTGATATTTAGAGGGGTTGTCGTCCTGTCTAGTTGGCCAGTCGCTTTCCTCTTCTGCCTCCTAGCTCCACAAGTTAGACTAGAGGGACCCCCAGTAGCTGAGGTTGGATTCTGTTGAGGTTCAGAATCTAGCACTGCTCCTGCCTGGGGTAACTTCACAGGCGAACACCATATTGTCATGCAGACATGTCAACTATTCGGGTTGCATGATACCATGGTTACTAGTGCGTCTCTCGGCTTAGTAACTCTGACTTCAGCACCTGTCCTTGCTTGGGCAGGACTATGGTCCTGCTTGATATTGAGTTGACCCAACTAATCTTAGTTTTCAACCTCTGTTAGCTGGTCTAAGCCCGTCTTCACTTCAAGGAGTTGGCCTCAATGGAGGGCAGCATTATGTAAGTGAAACAACATAGAGGCAATGAAGTCACAATTGTCGAACAGGAAACTGGCCGGCGGAAGTGCTTTTTATGTTCGAAAACACACAGAATCCCACATGCCCTACCACAATTGATCCCTTTCAAAATAGGAGTCATGAATCGGGTACTGGATAAGACAACTTGAACATGAACTCAAGTTCCCTATCAGCTCCCCATCGCAAAGAAAAAACATGAACGAATGTTGGGGATTACATTGTTCAAACCTTCTATCCAAAGCAGTGTTGAGACTCTGGACACTGTTGGCAACATAGACCGGAAGCAAGTCCTTGTCTTCGAAGACATCGCAAATCTAGTCTAGCTTGGCTGTCACCGTTGTCCAATACGACTCACAGAAATAGTTGGATTCAGTCTTTCTTACACGAGATTTGCTTGAAGACTGCGAAGCTCCTTGTCCGAGATAGACACAACCTACCTACTTTTGGGTGATAAACGCAATGGCGAAGAGTTAAAAGACATGCATCGTCTGGCTATGGGTTGGAATGACATCACAAGATGATGAGGCAAGTGATTGAAAAATGCACAGGGCAAATCCCAGACTCCCAACGTGTTTGGCGAACAGCACCTCGCCTAAGAAGGTGTATCAATGCTGAGTCTAATATGACTGTCGCCGTTGCCTGACATGACTCATACAGAAGAAATTAGGCACACGAGGGGTGGTAATGGAATGGTCATTCTACACGAGGAATAGTTCGCTGAATCCGACGCACTTCTTGGAGGAAATATGCATATTGGGTACCTAGGCAAATTACCAGCGCGTTCCGTCACATATAGGCCTACCTCATATGAGTAGAAGGCTTCTTAAATATGCACGGCAATAAGCTAAAAGCTGGTCTCCTGGGCATGAAAAAAAAACGCTCCCAGAGAACACCCCACTTCACATAGGAAGTGAGAGCAAGTTGCTCGCAATTCATGGAGATAGCGAACAAATAAACTCACCCCTTCATACATACCCACACACGTGCACACATATACACATACACACACATACATATATATATATATATCTTGTCTTGTCAGCCTCGTTCCCATGTAATAGTGGGCCAAGGTATGTCGTTGTGGGTGTTTAATGATATGGCCTACATGACTGATTCTAATGGCTCTGATTTTTGTGCGAATGTCTTGTAATGCAATGCCTCCGTGTTGTTTATGTCTTGTATGAGTGTTTTATGATGTATGCTTTGTATGGTGAGAGCAAAAATAAAACTCCTTATCTGTTTGTAAATTTCTGTGACAGTGTCGTCTGGGGGGGGGGGGGGGGTCAAAAATTGTGGCTTAGGTATATCAGTTTTGGAATAATGTATGTATTCACTACTCTGCACCTGCCAAAAATTGTTGTAGTTTTAAATTGATATCTGTACAGCATGTCTGTGATCTGTGTACCAAGGTTACACCATGTTGTCTTGTGTATGATAGGCCTATGTGGGTTTGATAGGAATGTTATGCCGTATATCCTGATGTTGTCTGTTGTTGTTATGTTATAGGGAAAATCTGTTTTATTTCTCCACTTACCCAGGCCCATGACAATTGATTTTTGGACATCCAATTTGGAACCACAGCCGGTTCCAAATTCCGTGAATGTGTCCAAAATATTTCGAATGGACCTTTCATTGGGCGGGAAGAAAGCAGTATCGTCAGCATAGGCGCACAACTTCTGCTTTCCTTTCCCTGGAATGAAAGTGCCTGAGATTGTGGTGTCTTTCGAATCCTTTCAAGAAGTGGTTCCAGAGCGAGAACATAGAGCAGTGGAGAGAGTGAGCAGCCCTGTCTAACCGATCTCGTTAGCCTGAAATTTTCAGTAAACGAATGGTTCATTAAGACTCTGCTCTCTGGTAAATGATTTGAATCCACTTCCTGAAAAGTTCTCCTATGTTGCAGTTTTGTAGTGTTTTGTGGAGGTATGTGTGTGATAGTCTGTCAATTGCCTTCTCTTGGTTGAGAGACAATATTGATGATGTACTGTGTCGTGTGTGTAATTGACTAAATCTCTTATGAAATGTGCATGTTGGTGTATGTTTCTGTGTTGGACACTGCACTGTTGGTCTTCATGAATGAGTGTATTCATGACTGGTTTTAATTTGTTTGTTAGGGATTTTGTTAATGTGTTGTAGTCTGTGTTTAGAAGAGATATGGGCCTGTAGTTTTTCAGTAGCGTTTTGTCTGATTTATCTTTAGGGATGAGTGTGATGTATGACATGTTGAAACTTGGTGGAAGCTCATTTCTTTGGAATGATTCTAGTTAGACTTTTAATAGCAATGGGCCTAGGATGAAAAAGAAGTGCTGATAAAATTCTTATGTGAGTCCGTCAGGTCCAGGTGCTTTGTCTTTCTACATTGTCTTTAATGCTGCAGTTATGTCTTCCAATGTCAGTTCGGTGTCCAGTTTCTGTGCGTCCTCGTTTGTGAGTTTCTTTGTGTATTTCAGGAATTTGTCTTGTGTATTTGTATTGGCCGGTTCTTGTGTGTAGAGCTGCCTGTAGTAATCTTCAAAGGCCTGTGTTACTTCTTTTGGTACTGTCTGCATATTTCCTTGCAAGTCTACTATTTCTCTTATTTGTCTGCTTCGTTGTATGTTTTGTTCCATCGCCATGTACTGCTTGCTGGGTGTTTCTTGTGTGATTATATTCAGTCTTGTTCTGAGAAGAGCGCCTTGGAACCGGTGGTTTCTATACTGTTCCAACTCTTCCTGTAGCGTATGAATTTGAGGTGCGTTGTTGTTTATTTGTTTTGTTAGTCGTATTGCGTCCTCTAAAATCCTTTCTTCCTTTACTCGCTGTCTGTGTATCCTGGTTGTCAGTGTTTGGGTTCTTTCTTGTTTTGTGCTCTTTAGAAGTTCCCAGTGGCTGTGTATGTTTTCAGTGTATGATGAGATTATCTCTGTCATATGGTCTACATACACTTTGTTTTGTAACAGTGTGTTGTTAAATTTCCAGTGAGCAGATCATTTGAGTGCTACATTTGTGTGTGTAGTGTTGCCATCACTGCTTTGTGATCGGTGAATATGAGTGTTTATGTTAAGTGCTTGATGTGTAGTGTGTGATGACTTGAATTTGCATAAACAATGAAACAGTAACCTATGATTTTTTTAATTGATAGAATAAGGGGATCTCATGGTTGTAGGTAGGTAGGTAGGTTGGTAGTTAATGAGTTTGCCTCTCTTTTGGAGAGGCGTGCCCCTTTCAACCAGCGGACAAAGTCCAATTAGGTTATATCAGGACACGCTACCATAAAATATTAGAGGTAACATTTTTTTAAAAACATCTTTCGCTTTTTTTTTTTAAAACTTTTATTTATCATCTTCCAGCATAACATAAGCATGGTGATATATATTGTGAAGTGAGGTGATGCCCGTGAAGTGAAAGAATGAGAGGTGGGCGTTACAGTGTAGTGAGATGGGTGATTACAAAATTAACACCTCAGGCATTCCATATGGTGTACATGGATAAACATGTTATAATGTACATGTTTAGAAATATTTGAAATTTGAATAAAAGGTACAAAACCCAGAGGGTCATTATGTTTACACCTCAGGCATTCCATATGGTGAACATACATATAATTATTTTTATGGTGAGGCATGTTTAAGAAATTTTTTTGTGAAATTGAAAAGTAAGGCCAAAAACAAAGGTGATACATTAACACCTCAGGTATTCCATATGGTGTAAAGGGGGGGGGGGGCTTAACGGCAGTTTGCATTTAAAAAGCTTCAACAAAGAAATTGTATTTTCGTTTTAATGACACATATTTTGGTTAAAAGTTAAAATAGGCAAAGTTAAAAAAAGGCAAAAAAGGCAGAGTATGTGTCGTAGATTGAGTGTTTGTAGATTTGGTGGAAAGTCTGTGTGTTGTAAAAACGTCCGTCGTGTCTTGCTGCGTTTCTGCAGTTCCATAAAACTTGTCTAAAAACAGCTAGTATTGTCAGCATTTTGCAGTGTATGTCTGGGGTTGTTTTTGGTAGTGTGTTTAACATGATTGCTTTGTATATGTCTGTTGTTTTCCCTGTGTGTGTGTGTCTATGATCGTTTTGAGCGTGTATTTTGTATGTGTGATTGTCTTACATGTGGAGAATATGTGATCTTCTGTTTCTAGTTGGTTTGTTCCGCATAGTCTACAGTGTTGTGCTGGTGTTTTTGCGGGTGTCATGCTGTATATGAGTCTGTATGTGACTTCCCTAGCTCTAGGTGTAATTGTAGGTTTGTGTAGGTTGGTGAATGTGTTTGTGTAGTCTGTTATGAAGAGGTTGTATCCTCGTTTGATTCTGGTGAGTAGTGATGGGGCTTGTGATTTTACTAGGTGCTTGTATATCATGTTTGTTGGTTTGTGTAGGAGGTTCTCATGTTCTTGTATGGCTTTTATGCATGATTTGTAGAAAGGAGGGAGTGTACCAAAGTTGTGTGGGACAGAGTTGTTCAGCGGTGTCAATTTGGTCAGTCTGAGTCCCATGTAGAAATGTGCTAGAGTGTGTTGTTCTGGATGTTTTATGATGTGGCCTATGTGATTGATTCTGAGTGCTTATATCTTTGTTGCTATGTCTTGGAGGGCGATACCTCCTTGCTTCTTCGCCTGAATGAGTGTCTTGTGTTTTATCTTGAGTAATGTGTTTCTGTATACAAATTTCCGGATGTGTTTGTTGATGTCCGTGATTGTCTGGTCTGGGGGGTCGAAGACTGTTGCTGTGTAAATGAGTTTTGGAATGATGCATGTGTCCGTGATTGTCTGGTCTGGGGGGGTCGAAGACTGTTGCTGTGTAAATGAGTTTTGGAATGATGCATGTGTCCGTGATTGTCTGGTCTGGGGGTTCGAGGACTGTTGCTGTGTAAATGAGTTTTGGAATGATGCATGTGTTGACAATTGTGCTCCTACCGAATATTGTTGATGTTTTGAATTTGAATCTTTGTAGTGTGTTCCTTATATTTAAAGTTAAATTTAGCCATGTTTGTTTGTGTGTTGTGTTTTGATTGGATGGAAAGGTTATGCCATATAGTTTCATGTTGTTTGTGTGTGTTAAGTTTAGGGGGAAATCAGTTTTGTGTTTCCATTTGCCTATTCCCATTATAATTGATTTGTGTATGTTGATTTTTGCCCCGCTATTTTTCCCGTATTCTGTAAAAGTGTGTAGGATGTTCTCTATCGACTTTCTATTTGGGGGAAAGAAAACCGTGTCATCTGCATAGGCAAGCAACGTTCGCTCTCCTTTCCCATGCAGGAAAGTCCCTTTAATTGAGTCATCTTTCCTTATTTTTTCTAGAAGTGGTTCGAGAGTGAGGACATATAGTAGGGGTGACAGAGAACATCCTTGTCTGACTGATCTTGTAATGTTGAAAGTGTTTGTTAGCGTGTGGTTTATGAGTACTTGGCTTTCAGGCAGTGCGTACAATATTTGAACCCACTGTCTGAAATTGTTGCCGGTATTGTAGTGTTTTGTGTAGGAAATTGTGTGAAATCCTGTCAAAGGCTTTTTCCTGATCTAAAGACAGGATCGAGGATTGACAGTCTTTCTGGTGTGTGTAGGTGATTATGTCTCTGATGAAGTGCGTGTGTTGGTGTATGTTTCTGCCTTGTATGCTACATTGTTGGTCTTCGTGTACTAGTGTTGCCATGAAAGGTTTTAGTTTGTTAGTCAGTGTTTTTGTCAGTATTTTGTAGTCGACATTCAATAGTGATATCGGTCGATAGTTTTTAAGTTGCGTCTTTTCTGAAGTGTCGTTGGGGAGTAGGGTGATGTAAGAGAGGTTTAGGCTGGGCGGTAAGGTCATTTCCTAGAAGGAGATTGTATAGACCCGGAGTAGGAAAGGTCCCAGTAGGGGGGAAAAGTGTTGGTAGAATTCCGCAGTGAGTCCGTCTGGTCCAGGTGTTTTGTCTTTTTGCATTGCGTTAACTGCTTTTGTAATGTCGTTCAGTGTGAGGTCTTCGTTCAGTAAGTTTCTTTCTGTGTCTGAGAGTTTTTGTGTGTATTCCATGAAGGTGTCTTGTGTGTGTGGTTGTGTGATTTCTTCTGTGTATAGGGTTATATAGTAGTCTTCAAAGGCATGGACTATGTCCACTGTTTCTGTGTGTGTGGTCCCTTGTGTGTCTGTTATACTCCTTATCTGTCTGCAGTGTTGTATGTTCTGCTCTATGTTTAGGTATTGTTTGTTTGGTGTTTCTTGTTGTATTGGATTGAGCTTGGTTTTTATCCAGGCTCCTTGGTACCTGTGTTGTTCAAGTTCCATTTGTAATCTGTGGATGTTGGCTGTATTGTTTTCTATCTGTCTTGCTAGTGTGATGGCATTTTCCAGTATGTGTTCATGTTTTTTCCTGTTTTTGTTTATTTGGATTGCGTTCTGTTGTGTCTTGTATCGTATGGTGCTTTTTAGTAGGTCCCAGTGTGACTGAATATTTGCTGTGGGTATGTTTTCTGTGTATGTGAGAATGAGGTTGTTATGTGCTCTGTGTATGCTTTGTTTTGGAGGAATGTGCTGTTAAATTTCCAGTGTGGGGAGCGTTTGGGAGTTTAGATGGTGTGTGTAGTGTGTATTTTTGAGAGGACTGCTTTGTGGTCTGTGTAGCGTAGGGTGTCTGGTAGGTGCTTGGTGTGACTAATGTTGTGTGTTTGTGGGGCGTATATTCTGTCCAGTCGTGCTTTGGATGTGAAATGTTTGTGTGTGGTCTCAATTCCTTGTGGGTGCAAAGATCTGTAGGCGTCTACTAAGTTGTGTGTCTCTAATATATCGTGTATGGTATCCAAGGTTTTTTTTCTTGGGGAGTAGCATGTGGGCTATTTTTCACATCACACCGGGATGTGATGGGGGGGGGGGGAGTATCCTTTCGAGTCTTTGTCGGTCATTGTACAGTTAAAATCTCCGGCTAGTATTATATTTTGTCCTATGTAAAAGTTTGTCAGTAGGCTCTCTAGATTCTTGTAGAATAATGGTTGTTGTCTGTAGTCAGGTGGGGCGTGTATATTTACAATTGCGTGTGTCTGTGTGTTGTCGCTAACTTGTAGTATCGCTATTCTGCCGTCACTGTCCCTGTTTTCGTTTTGTATCGTCCATCTGTCTGATGTTTGTAAAATGGCTACTCCTGAGCAGATATTTTGGGTGCTGAGGCTGAAACATGTGTGTCTGAGTCCTAATTTTGTCTTGAGTTGTGCTGCGTGTTCTTTTGTATGTATGTTTCTTGTATGAGTATGAAATCTGGTTTGTGTGTATGTATGCGTTTTTGGACCTCTCTTAATTTTGTGCGGATGCCCCTAATGTTCAGTGTAATGATAATAATGTCTGTCATTTTTAAACAAAAAAAATTTCATAGCATTTTGTTATGGTGATTATTAGAAAATGAAAACTTACATTATAGGTATATATCTTGAAATAGTAGACATCATTTTTAAAGTGGTTTCCGTGGGCTATGTTGATTTTCTGCGGTTCTTGTGAGTGGTATGATGATGGGTCTTGTTGATAAGGCTAGAAAAGAGTTTGTGACTGTTTCTATTGTTGATGTATGGGTGTCTGTCTGTATATTGCTTTATTCTATGTATATTCTCTGGACTACATTTAACTGGAAATCTTGTAGGATCATTGTCCTGTTACAAGAGAAATCCAGTGGGAATTTGAGAATGAACGCTGAAGAAGAAGAAGAACAGATGTGTGCACCAAAAGGCATTGATCTTGGTAAAGAATGGATTATCTTTTCAAGACTATCTTTGCAATCACTAGAGCGTTCATTGATAAACATATGAATGTGAATGAATGTTGTATTCACAGAGTTCATCTCCGAACATTTTCATGACACGGATATTGTGAAACACAGACGATCAAAATAATCCACAATCAGTGGTTCGCATGGACTTTTACCACCAAATCACGTGAAAGAACAGTTCACGAAGCCAGTGGAGCCTTCACCAAACAACAAGCAGCCTAACGATGTGTGTGTTTGCTGTAACGCAAGTACACTTGCTAGAAATTGAAGCCTATTTCCGCTAAGACGATATAATCATCAGGTGCCATGCCGGCTGGCGTACGCGATCATGGCTCTCCACAGCTCTCTGTCTCCAGTATTATGTATCAAGTTCGCTGTTGTTTCCCTGCCATGCCAAGTTATCAAACTGTCTAATGTTTTCTCACATTGTCGCCCTCTGTCTCTGTTGCCTTCAATCTTGCCTGATGTGACTATGTTCTCCAAACCTCCTTGTTTCATGAAGTGGCCAAAAATATGAGTATTGTCTTTTTCTTATATTATTGATTAAAGTCCGTTTCGCATTTGACTCTTTCAACACTTCCACTTAACCAAAAGGTTTTAATCCTTTATCGACCAATCATCAAGTAAGGATACATTTATTCAAACACTGTAAATGTCACATGGTCTCCTGTGTACATTTTGTGTTGTGGTGGAGGGGGTGGGGGGTTACCGTGAGGATAAAATGAGACGATTGAACAGGCATAGGACCTATTTATTCGAGATTCTTAATCAGGGCTGGCACATACTTTAAAAAAAAAAGAAAGTAACATTTCCCCGTAAACATGACAGAAGTTTAACATTACAATAGGCTATTCATTTAAGATGAGGTACGTCTTCGCACGAAAGGTCAGCAACAGTCCCCATTTACCTCATGTTCCTTTCCCTGCTATCGCACCATACTATAAGCTTATAACCCGGAGTTGTCGCACACGCCGGAAAGGGGGGGGGAGTGGGGAAATTTCATTGTTTATGGGCAACCGACTCCGCAGTCACATGTATACAAAGTTCAAGATTGGCAACACGGCCATGTGTACATGTGGACAGGCAGCACAGAGTGCCAAACATATACTTCAAGAGTGTTCTGAGCATGAAACGCTGAGGCATACATATTGGCCAGAGGAAACAACACTGGAATCAAAGCTCTATGGGGGGGGGGTGCAAAGGGAATGCATTGCTCTAGGCGGACCCAGGGTTAGCAGATAACCAAGATCCCAAATGTACCTCCACGCGGTGCACCCTGGAAACAGAAATACAGCAGCTCGAGCTGATTCTGGCCAAATCATTTGGGGATCGTGTCCGAGAATGTGGAGGTAGCAGATGGAAAGAGATTTGACTGCACAAGAGACAGACAATATCTCCGACACCACCAGCATCACCACATATAGCGACAATGTCGACATACAGTGAAGCAAGTCAGTCCAGTCCGAACATTGGAGGGGCGGCCAATGTAAAATGCACGTAAAGATAGATGCATGGCGAGAGACAAATAGATTTCATACCGAGTACAATGAAACAATGAAATGGCAGAACAGCGTTAGAGGGCAGCGCGAACTGCAAATAGAAAGTGAAAAGTCCCTAGGAAAGGGGAACTACAAGCTCCGTCAGCTCGAGTCGAGCTTCTAGTTACCTGTGTTCCTTACAGGCAGAGACCCAGACCCATCCATTGACGTTTGGTAAAGCAAGAAGACCTAACCCAACTCTAATGTCGAGCCTTCCTAAACCGGAAATATGCTCGCGAAGAGAAAGGGTTCCGTACTCGATGCACTCAGGCACAAAAGGGACAACGATTTAGCCCTGGCCCAACTCTACTGTCAGGTTTTCCTACACCGGAAATACACTTGAAGAGAGAAAGGGTTCAGTACCTGATGGGCTCAGGCGCTATTGGGACAAGGACGCTCAGCTCGAGAACGCCTTGCTCTCAAACGCGTGGTGTGAGACTCGAACTTGGACAAGGGGTACACGATGTCGGTGAATGACAAATCGGCTAAAAGGGCGAAAGAGCCAGGGTCCAACTCCTCTGTTGAGTTCTTCCCCTTAAGGAACCAGGCTCACAGAGGAGAAACGGTTCAGTACCCAATGGGCACAGGCACAGCACGTCCAATTACACTAGGCAAGTTCATAGACAGTGGAACACTTCGTTCGAGTCAGACGAGAGCAAAAAATCGTCTGGGCGAAGAGTCTCCACTACGCGTGCCTGGAGACAGATATAGAGGCTGTCACAGGCTAAGGGTAGCCCACCCGAATTGTCAAGGCATGCCGAAATCGGATGTGCTAGGCCTACAAGGCGCATAACGGTGGCACAACGTAATCACGCTCCCGGCGGAAATCGCACGGATATCCGTGATGGTTACAATGGAGCGAACGAAAAACAAACAAACAAACAAAGCTCTATGGGACACTGTATGAACTACAAAAGACAGTGAGTTTTATTAAGGAGACAGAATTACAGATATAGACATGTTTCAAGTGAACGAAAGAAGAAGAAGAATTGTTGATGGGGACACTTCGAAAAAAAATATTTGTACTTGAGATTTAGTTGTCTTTTATATGTTTTGAAAATTTTACCCATTTAACTGGTTTTTTTTCTAATAATAATTTTATAGTGCTTTCTTCCTAAAACCTAAGTCTTGCGTCCTGAACAAGTTATAATTAGGTTTCATTTATGGAATAAGTCACCTCCCCATCTGTCGCCATGCACGTGTGTGTGTGTGGTGACTCTTCGCCCAGACGATTTTTAGTCAATTTTTGAATAGACCTATAAAAAAAAATTTAGGGCCATTTATGAGGGCCTACATGGGGAGGGGGGGGGGGAGACATCCACATTTTTTTAAAGAATGAGGTGTGGAAAGATTTAAAGAAAAAGTTGGGTAACACTGCTACAACCTGCCAGGTTCAAGGAGTACCACATTGGATGAAATAACACCCAGAGTTCTCCAGCAAATTCTACCTATGCTGCCTGTCCATGATTTTCTTATCTTCGTCTTCTTCTTTCAACCTCGACTGTTCCCTGTAGTATAGTTTATGACGAATACTCATATCATAGAACGTCAAAAAAAACAAACCATCAGGGCCGTAGACATGTTTTCATTGATAAAGGGGTTTACCTATAAAATAATGTGAAAAAAGGCATTCATCAATTTTTGTATATAATTCTCTCTTTTTGATGCGAAAGCTGATGACTTTTTTGATGAGAAAGCTGATGACTTTTTTGATGAGAAAAATGATGACTTTTTGATGAGAAAGGTGATGACTTTTTTAATGAGAAAGATGACCTTTTTGTGAAAAATCGTTAATGTAGGGGTTTCATCCCACCTTTTGGCTAAATTCCTAGCAATAAAAAACATGTTATGATTTCCTAAGGGTGGGAAGGTGGAGATGAACATCCACCTTCATTAACAACAGACCTATAAACAATGCAAGTAGGTATATTTGTCATTTTACTAATGGCAGTAATGATTCTTATAGACCTGTATGAATTTATTTTATTTTGTAGCGTACACATTTGTCGCTGGTTGGTTGGTTGCTGATCTAGCGGTCCATGGGCTCATGCCCTTTGACCTAATGCCATTAGATGGAATTATATTGCTGGGAAGTCTGTGGATTTTCGGCCCAAAAAAGGACAGAGCCAGAGAATAACTATCACACATCCAGGAAGGTAGGTTTAAAAATATGAACTGCTCCTAGCCACTGTAGCCAAGATAGGGTTCACTGTGTTCATTCCCCGCCACCAATTGACTACTGGTTATGCCGAACTTCTCTATTGCTCCAGGCATGCAACCAAATGTTCAAGTCAAAAGGATTGTCACGTCCTGAGTCACTGTGCCTCTATGATGGACCTCAGCCATAGAAAAAACAGTGATGTCAGTTTCCTCCTTCGCAGTGCTGCACAGTACATCTCTGGCTCCCTCCAAACCACAGAATATACATATATATTCAGGCAAACATGAAAAAAATTTCAACAACAAAACAAAATCATAACTGTATAGATGACATGCCATGAAGCTTCTATAAGAAGATAACCTCAATATAACGGCATGTCATCCACTAAGGTTTTCTGTTGCATGGATGGTATGTCTAGTGGGCCATTGGTGAGACCCACAGACGCAACCACATGCGTACATTTGTCGCTAGATGGACTAGTATTGTGGCTTGGTAAAAGCTCACCAACCAAGCTTATTGACAACATGAGAGGCAGAGAGTCGTGGAGAAACATGATCGCCTATGCCATTCGGCATGGTACTTGATTGATTGGCACATTTGTCTCATGCTCTCTATAGGAGATGCGCAGAATTAGTCTGTACCATTTGTATTCGAAGGTTTGTAACCTCTCTCCATGACTGCAGTGAGTGTTCAGCTTTTACACCAATAAAACACAATTGACAACATAAGTGAGTTTCAAAGTTAGTTTTTCACACTAACACTGATTTTGATTTTCCACATTAAAGTTAACCTTGACATATCCGCTACATCCATCTCCAGCTTTAGTGACCTATCTCTAAGTCTGTTTTGCGTTTTCCATCACTGCATAGGCCTATGCAGGATCCGAGGTATTTGAAAATATTCAAGTCCTCAAATTTATACCAATTTATCATGTTGTTGGTTTGTGCTTCTGTACCTTCGCTGTTAACCAAGATCATATTTCATTCAGCGTTGATTTTGGTCTCCTTGCTAGCACAATGTAAAAAAAAAATAATGGAAATAAAAAGTTGAAAGTCTTTCCCTTGTCTCCAGCAAGAACATAGCGTATTTTAAAAATATAATTTTTAATGTATGTGAGAAAGTTGCCCAGTCTCTTTTTTATTTTTAGGATAGGCCTAACCACCTTTTCTTATAGGATCACACGTTCTACCTTGTCGTTTCTTTTCCTCTGATTTTACAATGTTTTAATGTGACTACATTAAAGAATTGTCACTATCAATAATTGTAATACTGGAAAGACTCATGGGAATTTCAGTACAGATGCATGCATGCAATGTGTAAACACCGGAGAAGATCTTAATGAGTGGACTTCCTACTCAGCGAATTAGCACAACTTCCTAGATGAATAAAAAAAACCCTCCACATTAACATCTTTACAAGAAATGAAGAAATTAGGAAAAGAGTTAGTATAATATCATGTATTGAACATATTGAGATACAGCAAGTAAAATGGTTATGAGAAGGAACCCAAATCAAATACTAATAAGAGCATATAACAAAAAAATATCCGGGCGTAAAGGTAGATCAAGAAAACAGTGGCATGTAAACATCAAGATAGCCTTGAACAAACATGGATTAAATGCAGCGACACATCTGGCCTTGGAACGACAGCTTAAGCTCCCACCCCTACACGGCAAGTGTTAATGCGATCAACCATCATTTATCTAGGGACAATCAATAGACAACAAGAAAGATGCGCTTTTTTTGTGCCATGTAAAGAGAAATAGCAGCATGGAAAGATTAATAACTGAAGGCAGAGTTAACAGTAAAAGGGGCAGAGGGTGCCCAAGATGACGACAGTGTGGTGATATATCGGATTGCTTCAACATGGCTCTAGCTGCGGCAGGTCAACTCGCCCAGAACCGTGGAGTGTTCAGAGAATATATGAGGAAGACTAGGTTCTAGAAAGAATATATCACAGGATTCATTCCTAGATGAAATTCAACAAAAATCCATTATTTTCAAGTGAAGTTGCAAATGAATAGAGATCGTGTGAGGAAGCTCAATCACTTCCGCGCAATTTGTCTAAAAAAAGATAATGAAATCGAAAGACAAGATAAGATTCCAGTTAAAGCTGTCACTGAAAGAGCTGGTATTTATAATATTCGGATGCTGACACAAATTCGTTTGGCAGGTCATGTAGAACACATGCCTGCAGGACAACACCTACAAAAAAATTGTGAGAAACTCTCTATTGTGAGATGGATTAGATTGTGTGCTCTCGAGGCGTACAGAAGGTGCGTTACAATGACTCGTTAAACATCTCCGTGAAAGCATTTGACAAAGGCCCCCAAACCATGACAAATGGTAATATTCTGCATGAAACAGAGCTACATGACGCTATGCAATAAAACAAGGCCCAATTGTGTGAATAAGGGAGAAATGCAACAGCGGAGACCAGCTAGAAAGTTATGGGCAGATCAAACACCATAAACATTGACCACCCTCATGTCCAAAGATCTTTAGACAGGGGTGTACATAGAATAAGCACTGCCTGGTGCGATGAAAATTTTTATGACCCTCCCCCCGAAATTAAAAAAAAAACTCCAGAAAATTCAGAGTAAAATTATTCAAGTTTATTATTGTTATCGATTTTATCCACATTTAGCAAACATAGAAATACATTTTTACATTACAAATTCACTTTACGAGCTTTTTGACAAGCTACGTCATTATTGACTGTGTCGAAATTCACATAATTGACCAGCTCGTATTCGATTGACATAATTGCGAGGTTGTTCAAACTCAAGTTCCTCATAGTCGACCTGATATAGTTTTTCATTAATTTGAGTTTGGAGAATCTTCTTTCACAGGTAGCTATACTAACTCCTAGAGTTATGAACACACGCAGTAAGATGGCAATGTTGGGTACTGAATCGGAAAGCTGTTGTTTCTGAATGAAGGCAAGTAATTCCCAAAGCCCTTGGTTCTTCAAATTCAAGGCCGAAGATGGTGCGACAACATTCATTAGTCGCTTTCTCTTGAGTAAAAAAATTCATCCTTGTCGATGTCATCATCAGGAGCGTTGTAAGATAAATGTCGATTCGATCGCCTCAGTGGCGTAGCGTTGGTCAATGGCGCCCGGCGCGGAATCATAATTTTCCGCCCTTGTGACATGAAAAAAATATGTCAGTGATTGTGAAAGACTCACGATGATGCCGCCCGGGGCGGTCCGCACCTCCGCCCCACCTCGCTACGCCACTGGATCGCCTAACAGTTGCTTTGGAGAAAGAAAGTCACACTTGTCAGCAACCTCATGCAATTTTTCAAATCTTGTTGAACCCTCCTGATTCACTCTGTCCACGGAAGCGCATATTTCCAACCGAAGTTCATTTCTGTAGCTTAACCCGGCATCGGCGGCTTCTTCTCCAGACATCTTCTTTTTATGACGTATTCGCCGCTGTGGCTCCGTAGGGATTCCCAGTTCAGAACACACCGACTGCGCATAGCTCATAACTCGCATTGGTTACTGAGTCCCTCGAAGTCGTGAGAAATTCACTCAAAACTTTCATTTTTGCTGCATAACCCCGAACGCTCAAGCCCTTCTTCTGCGTATATGCCTGCGCGTCGTTTATTTCCGTTAAAACTGAGCCCGGAACCCTAGTTACGTCAAGAACGTGAATAATTGCATCGCCACCAGCAAGCTGTCATCCGCGGATATCATTTCCGAATTTTCGGTTCTCTTAGTTAAAAGTTCAAGTGTTTCCAGAATCTTCAGAAAGTGGCTTTTACCCATTTTGACCGCTTCGCCTCTCGAGCTCCAGCGTGTTTCGGCTAATCGTTTGAGACTCGTTCAAGTAGTTTTGATCAGCACGTCCCAACTGTGAGTAGAATTGGAGTGCAAATGTGTGCAGACAATCAAGCGTGCCGAAGAGGGTCACGGAGTTTACTGCTTCTTGTGTCGCATGGATCCCAGATAGGTTTAAAGTATGGTTGGAACAGGCAATATACTGGGCTTTTGGATTTATATCGCAAATCCGTTTCTGAATTCCGAATGTTCCCCCTTCATCACAGCAGCGTTACCGTACCCTTGACCTAGGCAGTCCATGATGTCGAGGCCGTCCGCCTCTAGCTTCTTCAAAATCATTCTTGCAATCTCAGTTGCATTTTTCTTCTCTGTGTCAATAAAGTCGATAAAAGTCTCTTCAACAGACACACGATGGCCTTCGATCACAATATAACGAAGCACTTGCGAAGTTTGATCCAGGTGAGACACATCGGGTATGCTATCAAATATTATGGCAAAATATTTGTTTTTCATCAGCGATTGTTGATGTTATGTACTGGACTCGTGGTCTGTTACTCGGGGCGAGTGTTTCCTCCAGTTTTTGAAACCTTCTTCTGAAACAGTTCAGACTGATTCAGTCTGTGTCAGGTTCAGGAACAAGCGATAGCAGATACAGAACAAGGACTTTCTTGTTGGAGAATAACACATCCATACTCGGCGTAGTTTTTCGCTATTCGGCATTTTCGTCAAGAACCAGGCTTTCGTCAGTTTCCTCTTTTCTCCGACTGCAGTTGTAACCACCTCGAACGGGTGGTTTATGTTCTGGAGAAGTTCCGAACCACTCACAATTAGGTGCATCCTAACGTTGTCCGAAACAACCGCTGGCCACTGCCCGATATCGGTCAAATCTAAAGCGCCTTCTTCTAAATTAACCTTGTAAGTAGATTCTGCCTCTGCGGAGATTTGAGCAAATTTAGATGGTATATATGGAGCTTCGAAATATCGTGTTTATGCCTGGAAAGGATGGAGACTCAATAATAATGTGCCAAAAATGTGCTATTACCTAAGTGCCAAATAAAATGAGGAACAAGAAAAAGTTGTGAAATTTTTTAACGGTGGGGGGGGGGGGGCATAAACTTTAAAAGCACGTTACATAAGCACGGCAAAAAAGGCACTTAAACCCCATTTCAAAGTTTTCATTATTTTGAGGGGCATTTTGATATATATGGACACTACCATATTTCTAATCGAATTTCATAAAGTGGATGTAATTAATGTTCATCATCACATGTGATGGACGAACTACATATATAGAAGATTAGGGAGAACTCCACGGAAAGAGGAACAAAAACGAACAAAAAGATTCTGAAAACACTGCGAATGAAAAAGAACAAATATCGTAAGGCCTATTCTGTACACTTAAAAACATGACACACTGTTGAAGATCTTACTTGAAGGTAGAGTTTAGGTGAGACGAACAAGAAGTATGTGCATATATATATATATATATATATATATATATATATATATATATATATATATATATATATATATATATATATATATATATATATATATATATATATATATATATATATATATATATATATATAAATATATATATATATACATACAACTGAGAGGGAAACATCCATTGCAGGATTTACATATAAGCTAAACAAGCTATAGCTTAGGGCTGCCATTTTCTTGGGGACCCCCAAAAAATTATATTTGGCACTGACATATAATATTTGGACTTATAAAGGGCCCCATATCTCAAATAGCTTAGGGTCGTATCATTGCTAAGTCCGGCGCTGGAAACATCACGAAATTAACACGATACAGTCTAGCAGAATGCACCACCAAGGCAAGAGACAGAGGTTAAAGGAGGTTCGTTGCAGCCAACCTTCATTACTGACGACACTTAATGCTATTGAAGTGTCGATACTTAGTACCTATGCTCTTTTATAACACCAGATCTATTACGGTGGTTGATGTATCTGTGCTATTCACAATTTCCAGAAGAAGACGGTGGCATGTAAGTAGTTCAGATGTGGACCTGAAAGTCAATAAAACTGTGAAGATTGCATATGCCAGTCGGTTTAGCACATGATGATAATAATAAAAAATATAATTTAGGGGACACTACTCTCATGGTTAATATCTCCCCATGAACAACATTGAAATTGGCTCCTAAGGTCTAATACTGGACTTTGACCGAAATGTTGAACGTTTTGGAATTATACTTAATTAGCGTGTATCAGAAGTTGTACATGTTACATATATGAGATGAGACTATTAGGTGCGATGGAAGCTGCAGGAAGACGGCTACGTCATCTTCAAGGGATCATTGGAGAAAGACCACATTCGCTTGTGCAAATTCGTTTGTTGTCGGAATCAACAGGTAATTTATTTAAATTTAATTTAATTAAAAACAGAAATTATACTTTGGAGATTATTAACACCCATCCCCTTCCTTAGCTGTTCCCCAAAAATATATACAAAATAAAATCCCACAAAAATGAAGTCATTAACAATCCCCCCCCCCCCCAACCATTCGTATCTACGGACGAAGTTTTGTTATCACCGTTCAGGAGGGAGGCATTATTATTTCGACTATCAACATTCGGCGCAAGTAAAGTATTAGTCTTCACTGTGACCTTTGCTCTAGTTTCGAGATATTTCCTACCCTTTAGATGTGCTAAGGTTAGGATAACTACAAATAGTATTTAGAATTAAGACAAATTTTATCTTAGCTGGTCAATCGTGCTACCCTCTCTCAGTGTGTAGCGGGCAGAAATAATGCACGGGCAGTACAAATCAGTGGAAAAAAAACCATTGGTGAAAGTACAGAATAGTTCTCTGCTGTGCTATAAATAGCACACTGTTGACAATTTTAACGATCCAACATCATGGATTCCCATGTAACACCAATCAAAATAATGGCTGCCGTGACGTCACATCCTGACAATCACACAGTTCAACTCAAGAACACAGACGAACTTATGCATAATCTGTTTGTTTTCCAATTTACACATTTTTTACAATTTCCTATTATTTGTGGTGAGCGATCAGTATTTCTGCCCGCTATACACGGAGCGAGGTGCGCGCACACATTAGAAATATTATTTCTAATCCTAACCTTACTCTAAGTACTTACCTGTAAGTTTGCCAAATCACACAACAAAGGTTAGGTAACACCCCGACACTAGAACAAAGGTCACAGCGGAGAACTATAATGTACTTCAGCTAAAACATTAAAAATTTCCTATCTGATGAATGTGTTGTGTAAGTAGTTGGCGACATTCGTAGCTATTACTGCGCATGCACAATGAGCATAAGTTTACGGAAATCCGTGACGTCGGCTAGTTAAAAGTGTAAACAGTGTGCTATTTATAGCACAGTGAAGACTTATTCTTTACTTTTACCCAACATTCTTCACATAGGTAAAACAGGCAGCAGTGCTATATTTTTTGCTCATTATTACATAGCATATTATCCTGGACAGGTTATAGCAGTCATCACAACTTTTTGAGAACTCTGTCGATCTTTGGCTAATCTTCTTATGTATTTGAGTGTTGGTCAGATGTTCAGATGGTCTTTGATATCTTCTGCATGCCTCTAACTCATTTTCGTAGCACTGGCACCATCCCATCCATTAAGGTATTTTTTTTCTCTAGACTGTCATATCATTTGATATGGCCAAAATATTGTAATATTTAGAGAGAATCTTGTTGTGTTGTTATTTTTATTTTACATGCAATTCTCTCAGGATTTCCCTATTGATGATTGTTTTTTGGCCTATGGTATTATTCTTCTTCTGTGTTCATTCTCAAACTCCTGCAGATTAGCAGGATTTAGTCCGGAGAACGGAATGCGTTGTGTCATGGTTTACAGCATTGCTGCGATATTTGCGCTTTTCGACCCGACACATCCGACTTCAGCATGGCTTTGGGTCACTGACCCTATATGGGATGGGACAGCCAACTCCATCCCATAACCTCCTTAGTCGCCTTTTACGACATGCATGGAAGGTAAACAGTGTTGCTATTCTTTGCTCCCCTTTCGGGCCCTGGCAACACATGGGCACAATGGTATTCTGAGGATTCTTCTGTAACATTCTACATTACTGAAGATTAAAATCGCTATTGAAGATTAAAAGGACTCTCTGTGTGTTGATGCATCCAATATTTTACCCCTATGACCCTGACAGGTTTCAAATTTATAGATAGGATGGTAGTAGTGATGTATCATCAACATATCTTAGTTCTGATATCTCATGACCTTCAATATTGAGTGGATCAACAATATTTTGCTGTTGGTCATTTCTTACATTCCTCATGACTTTCTCTGCATAAACATTCATGAGATATGGTGATATAATACATTCTTGTCTGACTCCTTTTTCTCACAATCAAATGTTTCATCATCTCCTCTTATGGCTGCTTGTTGGCCTTTGGTATAATGTTTTATGAAGTGTATATATTCTTCTAAAGAAATTGCTGTACTCTGATGATTCGTCTCTAGTTGCTCATAATAAAAGGATTGTGCAAAAACTGATTAATAGATTGGCAATGACCTGCAACTTGTTTTTGCTATCAATAAATATCAAGAAAACTGTTCCTTTGTCAAAATTCTTACACGTCACTGACCATCACACTGAACAATGTGCAACTAGAATTCGTACCGAAATTTAACTATGTGGGTTCCATGATCACTGCAACACTATCGATCGATGAAGAAATATGTGCCCGAATGAGAATTATATTTCAGCAAACTGTCAAGAAGAGCATGGAACAATACAAAGTTGACAACAGCTACATAGTTCCTGATATAACAGACATGCATCCTTAGTGTCCGTCTCTACAGATTTGAAACATGGAACCTTACTCGAGGAAAGATCAAAGGCAGAATAGCTTTCACTTACACTGTTTCTGTATAATTTTTTCTCTCTGAACATCAGGGGGCAAGACAAAATTACCAACAATAATATCCACAATTGGTCATGGAAGACTCAAGTGGCTTGGCCACATTCAGAGGATGAGCAACAGCAGCATCCAAAAACAACTGTTATATGGGGAGCTCTCACATGGTGCAAGAAAAAGAGGCAGACCAAAGCTGCGATACAAAGATGTCTGCAAAACATCTATGAATGCCTTTGTCATCATGGCCAAAAGCTGGAAAAAATTGGGGGAAGATGACCAGGCATGGAGAACTAGCTTGCATAATGGTGCTAGGACTTTTGAGAATTAAATAATGTGCAAATTTGAAGATAAAAACGGAAGAGTAAAGAGAGATGTGATATTCCCATGTGTCTTTTGTGGCAGAGCAAATTGCTAATGGATCATTCAGTCATGAGAATTCCTGCCCTGCGTGTACCACCTCAACTCCAACTGATGCAAGCTTACCTGTAGCTTAGACCGTCTGTCAAGATGAATAAGGCCATATATTAAGTGTAGAGAGAAACCCATGTCACTCATGATGTTCCACATTTATTGATATTATACACAATCAAATGTCTTACTCCTGCTGAAGACAGATGTGTCTGGCCACTGGCGAAAATAAAATGGCCACACAACGCATTTTCATTCTCTGGACTATATCCTTCTGAAAATCTAGTAGAACCATTGTCCTGCTAAAAAAGAGATCCAGCGGTAGTTTGAGAATGAACTCTGAAGGAGAAATGTCTTAGTACAATCAATGAAATAGATGTTTATGTTAACATTGAGGATCTTCCAGGGATAGGGATTAAGCTGTTCACCTTGTGCTTAAGAGGTCACATATTAAAATCCAGTCTCACATCGTCTCATGAATTCATGATTATTCCATCAAAAAGCTTTCTCCTTTTCAAAAGTTTGCAGAATAATATTTTTGTAATGATATGGTTGCTATTTGGTTTTCCATACATGACTCAACTATTTAATCTTCTGCCGTTGAATGCTTCAATGATGAGTTAGTTAGTCGTTGGATCATCGTCATTGCACTCCGAACAAGTCCATAGGTGCTCAGATCTCTCCTTGAGTGTAGCTGCCATTACACGTTGACTGATGGTCCCAGAACACAGTTGATTGACCATCATTCTTTCTTGCTCACGAAACCGCTCCTTTCTAGCGACACCACATTTCAAACCAAATTCCTTCATTCTAGTCATGGAACAAGAGTCATAGTCGCTTATACGTACATTTGCTCGTGCGTTTTCCTGTAGGGCGTTCAAAATGTCTGCTCGATCCATCGCTCCACCAACAGCCGTAGTAGCAGCGTGTGCTGCCAACCTATCTGCTTTCTCATTACCCCGGACTCCTGCATGTCCCGGCACAAAAAGTAAAGTCATTTTACGCATACAGAAATTCTTCACTGCATCCAGCCACTATTCCTGAATGTATCCCGCCTGAACTTTCACAATCATGCTCATCGAGTCTCTGAGTATGCAGACTATCTGCGAGCAGACCCATTGAAAAGTTTTGGTTACTGCCAAATTCTCCATTGTCATGCTGCTTGTCATCTGAGCGAAAGCACCACTTTCCTCTCTGATGATTTCTCCCCACCTTTGAGCCGTGAAGGCCCAGACACTTCTGATGTGTCTCTCAATCGACCCATCTGTATACACAATCATATCACCTTCCCTGGAATTTTCACTGATTGGAGCGAGTACCTCTGACTCCACCAATGTCGGACACCATTCCCTGCATTCTCTACTGAGTGTTATTATTACTTTTACGGCTGTTGGACAATCTAAGGGCGCACGACTCCATTCCGTACCAGGTAGCACATCCTCCAATCTGCACACCCTCTGTATAATATCCTCTGCTCGCCCCATCCACGACTTTCCTCTCTTAAGTTGACTGCCTTTCACTTTGAGAATTTCAGGGTGTAGAGGATGTTCTTTATCAGCAGTGATTTGTAGGTATAATGATGAATAAAACTTAGCAACTTCTGTGTTTCATATATATATATATATATATATATATATGAAACACAGAAGTTGCTAAGTTTTATATATATATAATATATATAGGTAGATAGATAGGTAGATACAATGTTATTACATATTTTCATGGGAAATTTTTTTGCATTGCAGATGGTAAGAAGATTACAATTGGAGACATCAGCAAATTGGTTAATGAGCCCAGACATCCTGAACTAGTTCCAAAAAAATATTGTAAGTCTGGCTCTTTTTATTTGAGTCACCTAGTTCATTCTAGAATAAGTTTTATTTATGTTTAAATTGATTTTCTTTAGCTAATTTGTTAGATAATTTAGTAAACTATACAAACTTGATCCACAATACTATTTTATGAAAGAGGAGACAATATTTCCATGTTTGTCAAAATCATCACCAATGAAATCACTGACTAACGTAATAATTCAACTAGATAAAATGTGTTGGAAATGGACTGGTGTCAGGGCAAAGATTACAGTACAAGAGCTTGCCCAGCTACATTCTAAACCACAAGACATAATTATATACACAGATGGCTCATTCAACAGAAATACAAATAAATGCGGTTGGGTTTTTGTTGCTTACAGAAATGGCTTGAAGTTGGCTGAGAGATCATCTGCATACTCCACTATCACATCGAGTATAAGGATGGAGATAGAGGAAGTTACAGCAGCACTAAGTTGGTTGATAAGTAATACCATCAACCCACTCAGAAATATTCACAGAATCTCAAAGTGTGCTATGCAAGATAGAAAGAAGCATGCCAAATAAGAAATGGGTGACGCTATTGAACAACTGAATTGTTCAGAGCATTACATGGATATGCTGCCTGGGTCACACTGGGATTAGAGGAAACGAAAGAGCTGATCATTGGCTAGCAATGCTGTGATAGATGACGAAGTACTGAGAAGAGATAAGGCTGACTTGATTAAAATAGTCATAAATTCATTGCAAAATTAAGATAATGACAATGGGACTGAAAACGTACACATACAAAGAATGACAGAAATGTGAGTAATTAGAGGTGAGGGAAGAAAATGTACTCTTTTTGAAAGAACCGAAGATCACGCAATGAACTCCTGATGTGGACTTTGAGTCTACATACACTTGAATGGCTGCTATAATGGAAAGCGGAGCACTTATGGGAGTACTCCATGTACTATAATGCTAGTTTCTAATGAAGAAGAATCAAGAATCAGTACCAATGTACCGGTACTTACTGTATGTCTTGTTAAATAGTATTGAAAACCAACTTCCTCCAAAACTATTTACTTTTTGATCTTTTCAGGACTTTGCTTTTTCCTTAACTGACCAGCATGTCGTACTACAATAGACCTTCACTAATGTCTGCTGCTTCATTTATCCTTGATCTTTCTAATTATCTAAAATTTTTCAGACACTTCTTTCTAAAGAATGTACAAAATTAATATTCCCAGCATTTTAATAATTATAGTATTATTGACATTTATCATTTATTGTATTTTCCCATGAATATTTCCATATTTATTTTATGAACAATAAAGTTACTACACTAGGCACTGCATTTCAGTATACATATCGAACAGTTGACTTTTAGACCCTGATGCTGCCTTTAACGAAATGTGCAGTCACAGATTTTGATGTGGCTGATGTTGAACTGAATTGGGTGGAGTAAACTGTTTGCACTGAACTCAGGGAAAGGAATATAATGTTATAAATGCATATATGTCCACAAATGCCCCAGGGTTCCCCTCTACTACATGGTTTGTTCATTATTTAGAAAGGTATTTCTTGCTGATGGTTAGTATACTTTACAGCTGGAAGAGATCTCTAGATTATGCTTTTATATGTGATGTTCAGTGTTTATGATATTACTGTGGTTCACCATTGACATTAAAGCAAATTAAATCGAAATAGTATTGATTTTTGAGGGATCCTTTTGACTCTTTTGTAAATCTCATTACATGCGTGAACTATTTGATTTTGCTGTTTCTTGATGAGATCTGTTGTTTGTTTGAGAACCCCAGGAATTGTGAGCAATCAGCTCTTACTTCCTATGTGCAGTGGGGTGTTTTTTCTGAGCTTTCTTTCATACCCAGGTGACTTCAGTCTTTGGCTTAGTTCAGTGTCTTTTGAAGAAGCCGTCTCAGAGGAGAGTCTATAATTGTATAGATGACATTCTACAAAGTATCCATAAGAGAGCCTCAATAAAATGGCATATCATCTACTAAGGTTTTCTGTTGCATGTGGTTTGTCTAGTGGGCCATTGGTGAGACTCACAGATGCAACCACATGTGTCTTGATGAGGTCTAGTACATTATATATATATATTTTTTTCAAATTGTGCAATAAATACATTTTAATCTTGACTTTACAGTAAAAGAGCAGCCATCTCAGTCAGTGCTTAGGCATTTACGATGGATCATGCAGAAAGTATGTAATAGAGTTTGGCATGTTTCTCGATGATTGTTCATTGACATTATGTGACAATATTTTTCATATATTTATTATAAATAATCTTTTGGCATAATATATCGGCATTATAACAATGGAATTTTCATTGACAAGAAAATATCACTTCCTAGTGTCTGTATATGGATACTTGGTACAGATTAAGCAAATGTGGCCTCATCATGTGATAAGTCCAACTATTTAATATAGTTTCATTCAGATTTCATGACCTAGCTGACCTCAGATTAAAAAGTTGCTAGTTATACTTCAAATTGCACACTACACGCTGAGAGCCTCCTCCCATCCTCCTGATCAATCTTGATTTAAAATTCCTGCAGTCTCAATACTACTGATTTGCCCAGGAAATTTTCATCCTCCAATAAGCGATCCAGTATTACTTTCAATAGCTCACCTTCTTCCATATTCAAAGTTCCTACCTCAGGTGCCATTGTAGCAAACTTGTCATTTCTGCTTATTTCATCATGACCTAGACAGTAGATCCATATGAATTCCTGGAGGCAGATGTATCTATGTATGCTGTCCATTCATAATACAGTCATATACTTTGGATTGTTCAAAGCATGGACTGAGGGGTGGACACAATAACTGCCATTTTCAGTGTTGTTTCTAAGAGGCATCATACGGCTGCTGGAACTACCTCCGCCTCCATTCTCATACTGGAGGTTGCCATATAAGCTCTGCTCTGCTTGGTTACAATCCTTCCTCTTACTCTAGAAGCCATATTTTTGGTTTCACTAGCGATGCCACACTAGCAGTCAGCAGCACTATATCAGACTTTTGCCTTTTTTATTTTTTCAGATGTGTTCTATTGTCCTTTTTTTAGTATGGTAAACTTGGGTGGGAACTATTTGTGGTTTACAAAAAAGTCATGTGAACTGGAAATAGAACCCGTAACCCCCACTTGGTTAGAAAGCGAGTACATTACCCACTACCATATGTCCCCTTATTGCATATAATATCTTTCATTTTATAAAATGCTGTGTATATGTTTGACATTTTCATTTTTGATCTACCATCTGATGTTATTATAGTTCCAGGGTATTTAAATAATCTTAGCTTATTACTTTTATCATATTCTTGCAGAATATCCTGTCTTGATATGACTAAGATGTCTTCTTGTTATTCAGAACAGCATAGTATTTTATGCCTTAGTCACATAGACTAGTTGCTAGAGATGTATTAAATTTATTTATTTTAGGACTAGTTTTATTGCTTAGAGTATTGAAACTTCTATTTTTTTGCAGTCTCCTTGAATGCTTGTTGTGACTGCGAGATTCTACCGTATAAGATTCTAAAGATTACTAATGAATATATTTTTCTGTCTATTTAGGACTCACTTGGTCAAGATGTATTTTTGATAGGGCCGCCTGGTCCCTTAAGACGGCAGATTGCTATGATGTACTTGGTTTGTATTTTTATATTTTCAATAATAACCTGTGATTTTCAGAATTCTTCATCGAGTCTCAAAATCACACTTTCATTAATGATCACCAGGTTGGAGTATGTCATAGTGTTCAATTATTATAGATAACTTATGCAAAGATAAACATAATTGTTTAGATAATTGAGTCATAAACCAGCATCATAACACATAGATTTCTCAGCTACTTAGCCACTAATTGATCAGGAACTACCCAACTAGTGTCACCATGAGCACTTGTTCCATATTGATAGCAACATCCCTTGAACTTGCCAGAGCATGAGTTCTGGTACTCATTTTCTAGTAGCTGGGTGGAAACGGTAGCTATATTTTTGTTTTTAAATTGAGTGTTGAGGGAACTTGAATACCGATATTGAGACCCGATATTCCGGCAAGCTGCTCAAAACGACATTTTTGTACTTATTTATCATCATGAATTATAAACATCACTACGAACATAAAATTAAACGAACAGTTAATATTTCTGGAACATCCGACAGGAAATAGGTCTATTTTCAAAAACGTGCCAGAGTCGAAAGTCATACATTGTGATTTTGTAAGTTTTTGTGAATTGAAAGATGTGTTTACATTTTCATTTTGTCTAAAATTTTGCTATTTTATTTGTAATAATGGAATCTAAGCCCCTTTGACGTTTGACAGCTAGTCAAGCTTTGGAAATGTTCCACAATACGCAGAATTCCGATGTTAGCTTGGATGACGATAGTGATTTGAGTGATGAAAGAAGAGTTGTTGTTACAGTATGATGTAAGTTCTGACTCAGAGTTGAGTGATGATGAAGCTGAGTGGGCGTTTCCTCAACCATCAACTACTAGCACTGCTAGTACTAGTAGTACAGGAGCATCTAGTTCTAAAAAAAGGAAATATACTGCAAGCAGTAGGAAGCCTAACATTAATGACTCTAGATCTCATAATTGGAAATATACTGCAAGCAGTAGGAAGCCTAACATTAATGACTCTAGATATCATAATTGGAAATGGAATGAAGTGGACCCATCACCAGATACAAAAACCATAAATAATTTTACATTTGATCCAACATCAGGATTGAAGGCCCCTTTAAATGAGACATCTTCAGCATTAGATTGTCTCAGTCAGCTGTTGACAGCAGATATCATTGATAATTTAATCATTGATATCAATGAATATGCAGAGTTTAGGATCAGAGAAAGGGAAAAAAGGCTGCTTCAGCGACTGATATCAAGATCTATATTCAAATCTTGGAAGCCTGTAACCCGAGATGAAATTTCTCGATTTTTAGCATTGTTGATTGTTGTTGGCTTGGATAAGCGTCCATGAATAAGGGATTACTGGACGAAAACACCAGCATTTTGGTACACTCCATATATTTTTCAGATCTTTCCTAGTAGGGAGAGATTTGAAGCTATTTATCATTCAATGCTCCATGTAGGTGATGTCGAAAGGATCACAGTCGAAAGAAAAAAATTGAACCTTTTCTGAAAGCTTAGGTGGCGAGATTCCAATCTTCCTTCTACCCATTTCAAGATTTATCCATTGATGAAATGGTAATTGGATTCAAAGGAGGATGGAAGCATAAGCAATATAATGCTTCCAAGCCACATAAGCATCATATAAAATCTTTTGGTCTATGTGATAGCGCGACAGGCTATACATGGGATATACTCCTGTATTTTGGAAAACTGACGTCATATGCTCCTGAAGCAGATAAAGATGGCCTTCAAGCAGTGAAAGATTTTCAAACTCTGTTGAAGAATATACAGAAAGGGCATACTGTGTATGCAAACAGATACTACACCGCCATGCCAGTCATAAGTTTCTTACTGGAAAGAAATATAAATTTTACAGGCACTGTAAATTCCGCCTGTATGGATTTTTCACCAAATTTGAAGACCTTGAAGCTACAGCATAAACAGGCAAAGTCGTTTCGTGATGAGACCAAAAAGGTTATGTGAGTGGCATGGCATGACAAGAAGGCAAAGAAACCGTGCATCTTGGCTTCTACAGCAACATCAGCAGAAAATGTCCCAGACAAGGATAAGCCACTTGTTGTACATATGTACAACCAATCAATGAATGGTTGAGACAAAGCTGACCAAAATATTGCCTACTATGGCAGTTTTGAGCGCCGTTCAAAGAATTGGTGGAAAAAGATCTTTCTGTGGCTGCTTGAAATTGCACAGCACAATGCTTTCATCCTGTACAAGCTGTCGCATCCAGATGATAAGAAGCACACATTCCGCGATTTTAAGTGCGAACTTGTGAAGCAGCTCACAGAAGGCATAGCACAACATACTGCTGAACCAGCTCAGCCAGTTCCCAATGTGCTATGCATTTAGTGAAATATGTTGATAAGGGCCGCAACTGTGTGTATTGCAGTACACCAGCAAAGAGGCTCCGCGTCAAATACATATGCAATACATGTAGTGACCAGCCTTATCTACATCTAAAAACATGCTTTTTGGAATATCACATGCGGATTTAAATATTTAGACTTGTATATAAAATTATAATAACTTGTATATGTATATATATTTAAATATATATATATATATATATATATATATATATATATATATATATATATATATATATATATATATATATATATATATATATATCCAAGGATATGTACATAAGCCAGGGACACTAAAATTTAAATTTGATTAAAATTGCATATTTTGTATGTATTCTTAAAAATCAAGACATGGTGACATTTATAAGAAACAATGTACATATCAATACTCGTGTGTATTTCAAAATTCTTCTGGATATACGTGGATGTGTTTTATTTCAAAATAAATGGATTATGAGTCAGCTTTCTGTGATACAAGATTGGGTATGTACACATTTTTATTGCTTTTTCACACATTTAAAAAAAAATAATTTTTTACATAACTAAAACAATCTAACCAACTAACAATTTAACTCAACCTATTCTTACTACTTATCCAATTCTAAAAATTTTGATGTCAGAATTGTTCATGTGGACAGAATGATGAGGGATATAATTGAAAATATACAAATACTATCAGAAATATACCAAAAATAAACAAATAATTTCATATTTTGCTGATGTCAGGTCACGGTGACATTTATAAGTAATTAAGTATATAGAAATACCAATGTGTATTTCAAAATGGTTCAGGGTGTATGTGGATGTGTTTTATTTTAAAATAAATGGATTATGCGTCAGCTTTCTGGGTTAGAAGCTTGGGTATGTACACATTTTTTTGTTTTTTTTCACACATTATATTGTTTTTTAAAAATAATATTTTTCATAACTAACACAATATTTTGTTTAAGTAAATAAACTCAACTGATTCTTATTACCTATCCATTTCTGAACATTTGGATGTCAGAATTGTTCATGTGGACAGAATAGTAAGGGAGAAAATGGAAAAATACAAATACTATCAAAATGTACTAAAAATATGAAAAAAATTGCTCAGGCATAGCAGGAAAACCTTGGAAAATTTTACGGAGACAAAGAGTTAAGCCAAATAGGAAATTATCTTCAGCAAAATAGTAGAGAGAAGGATGCATGCATATATAGAACCACAGCTCAACAATACATAATTGGGCTGTCGGAAAAATAAAAGCTGCACAGATGCAATCTTCGCCCTCAAACAACTATCAGAAAGAGCGACAGAACATAACCAAGACTTATATTTGGTTTGTGTGTCTCGTTTGCCATGATGCTGGTTTCTAATCAAGAATGAAGTACTTAAGATACTTCTTAAGAAGTATGTAGGTATAGCAATATAAAACTGTATAACAATAGAACTTACGTAAAACACAAAGTTGGCCAGCCTAGAAAGTGACAAACATCAAAATTCTACTGCCGATAAGATTGGGTGTATTAGTGCTGCTTCAAAATTCAACAATAGTTCAAAAGCAATTTCCTATAGAGGATATGCTTCAATTATTTATACAAGAAAGACTAAACCAATGTTTCAAGCATTAAGTCTTTATAAGGAGAAAAAAAACAGGATAAACAGAGAACTAGCAATAAGTGTCATGATGGTCTTGAATGCCTCAACAGAATATGGGATCAGACAAACCTGGAAAGTGTTATCATCAGTATCTAGATAACATATATTTTTATGGATGAATAATAATCGGCTATTAGTAATTTTTTACTAGTTTCTGTGGTTAAAGGGTTAGTGAGAGTGTCTCATAGAATCAGCAGGAACTAGTTTTGAGATTCACATGCAGTTAAGTCATGCCACTGTACTAACAATGCTATTGAATATATAGGTGGTGCCTACAATTCCAGTAATGATGAAAAAGCAATGTCCTTTTCATGATATGTTTTATACATTTGTTTAATTATTAATAGAGAATCTTCAACTAACAGTCATATGTATCTTATTTATTTTTGCATTATTGTTCCTCTCTTTCTCTCTCTCTCTGTGTTGGTATATTCTTTCTGTTGAATTGGAAAATCAGTTTTCTAAATTTGAAATCTAAGGAACTGACCAAGCGGGAATTGGAATATGTATCATTGTCCAGGGACACAACAGAGTCTGACTTGAAGCAGAGACGTGAAATAGAAAATGGAACGGCTTCATATATTGATCAGGTAGGAATTTAGTTTAGTTTAGTTTTCTGAATCAACGTCAAAGCACTCTGGGCAAATCCATAGGTCTCTGCAAGCACATGACAAAAATTATGCATGCTAATGGTTCCTGTAGTTCACTGGTTATACACATACCTCAGATGCCCTGTTCTGCTTGTACCAGGGATAATTCCAAATTCTTTAAGTCATTAGATCTTCCAATCTGTATCCTGATTTAGAAAATGTTCATTTAAAGATTTTGTTCATAACTAATTCTCCTAATATTGGTGCTTTCGATGCTTATGTGTTGGCACTTTCATTGCCTCAGACTCCTGCATGTCCAGGAGAATAAATTCACAGAATTCTCCACAATTAAGAATATGCAATGTACTCCACCCGCTTATGTCTGAGCCAGCCATTCTCAATCTTTCTAAGCATGGACTGAGTCTTGACTATTACAGCTCCCAATGTTTTAATGCTGGAAATCCATTTTAGTGGCAAAGTAACTGTCTCAATTTCCATTCTCATGCTGGATGTTTGTTGCAATGCAAGCTCCATTCTGCTCTTTTACAGTTCCTCCCCCAGTTCTGGCTGTAAAGCCCCATCCTGACATTATAGCAGGAATCACAGAACTGTCAGTGTATATAATAACCTGATCCTCAATAGTGTTATCACAGAACAACTACTGTATTTCAAGTTCCACTTTCCATTTGTACTATGTTCTGTGGTATTATTATAGAGTACCGGTAACTATTGTATTTCAGGTTCCACTTTCCCATTGTACCATGTTCTGTTCTGCCTGCCCAGAGTAATAATGACCTGCATTAGGAATTTTGTATGTACTATAGGGATCCGTGTATAAACCCATCTGATAATAGGCCAAGGGGAGTGATTTTGGCTTCCCGAAAGTGTCTAAAGTCTAAGATCCAACTATAGACCGAGATCCCCAACCTAACAATGTAGGCAATAATGAACTTCGTCATCATAAGAATGAACGGACATGCTAAATGGAAATTAACACAAACTTTAGCAACTGTAAGATACAAAAGCACAGCTCCTTTATTCTGGACATGGAAATTATCACCCTCATTAATTTAGTTTGGCCATGCAGTTTCTCATAAGGAGTTCAGTATGTCAGTGTGCTCCAATTCCCTACTGCTCAATACATTGCCAGTCTATATGCTCTCTCATTGCCTTGAACACCTGAATGACCAAGCATAAAAATGAAAGTGATTCCTTCCCTTATCCCTTCCCTTATCCCCACAGCATCATTCCAAAGATGCACAGGATGATGATTGGATACTGGACAGGGGATAGAATTCACGAATTTTCTCGAGGTGCATCTGGGGAGCTTCAACATTGATATCACGTGCTGGGAGTCTGTCGCTCCAAGATGCTTGCAGTGCTCTGAGAAGCATCAGATCTAAGAAGCACAGAGAGAAGCACAAAATACTACCTGAAAGGACAGAGCACCAAACACTTGGATGTCCAATTCTGACCATGCATGTCCCAGATGTGGCATTGAATTGGACTTAACAGTCACCACTGCATGCGACAGGCAGTCTTAACCTTTATGACTCTATAGTCGCAATATTGCGCCTATGAACACAGGCTCCATTGTGCCTGTGGGCGCAATCCCGCTACATGCGACATCGCCCTATTCCAGAGTACGGAACTTCACGAAGTAATGCTTATATGATGTAGAAATCTTCTGCCACACAAAGCTAGGAATACGTCACAGTTTAAAGGTCAAATTCCTTTACACATTTGCATTGTAAGAACGGCAAAGCCGGCAGATTTTGTCAGCGCATTTCTAGAGCAACGTTGGCCATTTTCGGGCCATATTTTACTATCAAATTGAGTACTGCGTGGCATGGGTAAGTGATCGTGACTACATGTTCTAATTGTTGTTTTTGTGTTTAATATGTTGTTATTTGATAAGTATGTTTGTTTATTTGTTCAAAAACACAAAAATAATATGTATCAGGGGTGCCACGTTTGTGCATGGACAATAATTACGCTGCGTGTCGGCCTAGACCTAGTGTTGACCGGATGGACGTTATATGCCATTTCTTCACGTTTTATTAGTTTCTTTAGGCCATATTATATTCGTTTGAATATGAAACAATATATATACAACAAGTATAGGTATTTATGAGGAATTTATCAATGTTTCCACACAATGATCAAGTATTAGGGCCGTCAAGACGTTATATTTGCGATTTTGAAAATGGCGTGAGATTTGTCCCCGAATTTTCAACTTCACAACTTGCTCACAACTGTCATATCATACATATAGCAATAAAAAAACATGACTATATTCACTATTCACTCCTTTATTTAGATATGCAAAAATTATTTTGATATCTTTTAAAACAAAAAAGTTATCACGTTTTCAAAACACCCACCATCAATAGCGCAAATTTTCCAAAAAAAGAATTCACGCCCCAGGGGGTGTATTGTGTAATTTTAATTCAGAGTCGTAAAAGTTAACAACACACTTCTGAAACTGTTGTCATTATTGTCAATATGGCTATTATTATTATTATTTAACAATAAGATGTATTTTTTAAATTTAAAATATGTCTTGCACCACTGTGCACTATAGAACAGGTGAACAGACATCTTAGCATATCCTGCCAAACTGTCCATGGTATGAACAATTGAGAGACACATTGACTCAACCTTATAACCAGAAATATATGGAACTAAAAAATAATTCCAAGCAGTGGTAAAGTTCATCCACAAGACTTATCTAATGTTGTAGACATCAAACAGCAAACAACAGAAACAGCAAACATCTGGAGACATCAAACAGCAAACAAAAGAAAGAGATATACAATAATTAAAGGAGACTAGTTTTCTTGTTGTTCATTAGCTTCTATTTGACATGCTTTATTTTTCAGTGTGCAGTGAGAGCAGCTTTAGAAGGAAGAATACTAGTGTTGGAGGGAATAGAGAAAGCAGAAAGGAATGTACTACCTGTGTTGAATAACTTGCTAGAGAACAGAGAAATGCAGTTAGATGATGGAAGATTTTTAATGGCCGGAGAACGATATGATCGTCTGTTAAGTGATCATTCTCAGGAGGAACTTGATGCATTAAAATTAGTCAGAGTTAGTAAAGATTTCAGAGTTATTGCTCTTGGCCTACCTGTTCCACGATACCAAGGCAACCCATTAGATCCACCTCTTCGTTCCAGATTTCAAGCAAGAGATATTCACCCTACACCTTTCAAGGTAACTTGAATAAATCTTTTCATAATTGTTTTTCCATTAAAAGGAATTGAGAAGTCTATGTAACTCTGTGATAATGGTGGATGAAGAAAATGTTTCTGATCCTTCTTAGTAAATCTTAAATTAAAATAGTACATTTTTAATCTTTCACTAGTTATTATTAAAATGAAGATATTACAACTGGAAAATCATAATTAAATATTTATAAATTGACGGCTGAAAACAATAAAACCTACATGATATCTTTTTTGTTTTGTTGCAGGAACTGTTTGAAGAGTTACAAAGTTTAGCTCCAAATATTCCCCAGGATAGGTAAGTTTTTACATTTATAGTAATATTAATACTAAATAAGACATTTGTAAATGGAAACAAGGTGTCATAAAGCAAACACAGTACTTACCCACATTCACCATTCCTGATCCACCCAACAATCAAGTTAGAAATCAAAAGAAAGATAATATTTACAATTTTTGTACCAAAACTCTGCATCCAATGTCAATACGGTCTTTAACAGTCGTGCAACAAAAGGAAAATCGTTACATGTGAGATGAAGTGTCTGAGAAAACTACAATGGTTACTAAACTAGATAAAATAAGAAATGAAGATATTATGAACAGAGTAGTATAGACTGTTTCTATTGAGTATAAATATGTATTTAGCACATCGAAAGATAGTAACTAAAATAGTTCGGTCACCTTATGAGAATGCACTCAAACCAAATACCAATAAGAGCATATAACAAAAAAATATCCGTATATAGAGCCAAAGGTAAATAAAAAAAATGGTGAATAGAAAACATCCAGATAACTTTGAACAAACATGGACTTGGAATGAGAACTGAGACTCTCATCCCCTATGCTTAATAGCAAGTGTGGATAAGACCATTCATCTTTCACCTGAGGAAAGACAATAAAGAGATTTGTAAGATCACTGGCTAAATTGAAGAATACAGTTGGACTCATGCTTCAATTAGAGCTTAATTCTGATAAATAAATTGCACTATTTGTCTCCTTTTATGTGCTTACTAAGTAAGCATAATATAAGAAAAAAGACAATCTTCATTTTTTGGCCACTTCATGAAACGAGGAGGTTTGGAGAACATAGTCACAACAGACAAGATTGAAGGCAACAGAGACAGAGGGCCACAACGTAAGAAAATATTAGACAGTTTGACAACCTGGCACAGCAGGGAAACAACAGTGAGCTTGATACATAATACTGGAGACAAGGAGCTGTGGTGAGCCATGATCGGCTACGCCAGCCGGCATGGCACCTGATGATGATGATAACTAAGTAAGAAGTTTCATTATTTTTATGCCTCTTGATTGGTTCATTGTTTTCTAGTCCTTCCCCCCCCCCCCTAAATTTTTCCTAAATCCTTTAGTGCGCACAAATAAAGTGTCTTATCAATTCTTCACCTTGAGAAACCCCTTAAGTAAAGATATATGGAAAAATTGTAAAGAAAATTATTCTAAGCATGTGAAATTCAAATGATGTAAAAACATAGACACTGGGCAGACTAGAGGATAAAATTGGAACCTTTGTGAGATATACATTAAAATTTTGTACAAGTAATGTCTTGGAAGTATTAGATAAATTATTGTAAAGTACCAACAGTAGGCGAATCATATATTGTGGACATATAAAGCACCATAATACTCTCTTGTTGCTTGGGCCATCACAACTCAATGAGTAGGGAAGATAAGCAGAGAGGAGAGTGGGGTTGACCAAGGCCTTGAACTTAGAAACTCTTCATAATTTGTCATCTAAGATACTAATTTGTCGTCTAACTCCTGATGTTATTGAATACCCCTTTGAAAGAATTGTACTTGTTCTAACTACACTTTCACTAGCTTTTGTATATGGTTTTTACGTAGTCTAGCAATGGTCCTTTTATTCCATAATTTTTAAGAATACTCTAGAGTACTATATTCGGTCAAAAGCTCTCTTGATCTATAAAAGCAATATTAATTTGGTGTCTGTATTCAATTGTCTTTATGTCTTCGATAAATTATTCAACCGTACATTCTCTTACTTTTCTAAACCAAAACTGTTCTGGATCCACAATTGGTCTTATCCGTTTTTACCGGATCTTTGCAAACATTTTACTGATATGACTAAGAAGGGAGATACTCCTGTATGTGTCACAATCTTCCTTCCTGTTTACTTCAATATTGTTACTATGATGGCTCTTTACAAATCTATTGGATAGCTCTTACTTTCTAAACCTTTTTGAAAATATGAAGTAACCATATTACTCCAATCTCTCCACAGGCTTGTATTTCTTTGGTTGGTTATTCCATCAGCCCTACTGATTTATTCTTTGAGTTGTTAAATAATAACTTCTTGGATTTGTTTTTGTTCTATGATTTCAGGTTCTTCTTTATTTGCATGAGTTTGAATGAAATATATGTCTATATTTGAATATGCTCAAAAGGTGTTTAAAATATTTCCATCTTTCTCAGATCTTATCTTTCTCATGTATGCCTGTCATTTATATATTCTGTCGATTGAAAAGGTTAGTCTCATATTCTTATCTTTTCTATGGCTTTATAAGACTGTCTGCTAAGATTCTTTTCATACATGATTCAAGATTTTTTCCTTTATTTTCTTTGATTACTCGTACTGCTTGTTGCCTTGCTAATCTTTATCTTATATAGTCATGTTATGTTTGTGTTCTCAGCCAAGTCTTGTACAGTTTATTTTTAGTTTTTCTTTACTTAAGTACTCATCCTGTACATCTAGTGCCAAAGTTTTTTGTTAAGTATTTTAAAAGTGTTTTCTGTTCTTCTTCAGCATTCATTCTCAAACTCCTGCTGGATCTCTCTTGTAGCAGGACCATGACCCATTCTAGATTTCCAGCAGGATATAGTCCAGAGAATGGAAATGTGTTGTGTCACCGTTTTATTTGCTCATATGGCCCGACACATCCATCTTTGGTGGGGTTTTCTGTTCAAAATACTAAATTAATTAAGTGTATTTTGTGACCTATTGCTTTTGCTATTCAGATGTAGCGTGAAATGATGTTTCAGATTGTCTCGTATCCTCTCATTTGCCCTAACGCTGCTGCAAAGAGAAAGTTCAACACTAGGAGTACCTGATTTTCCATTTGAAAACCTGCCTTACATTGTGAAAGTTTTGGTGAGACTATTCATATTACTATATATTATATACATTTATTATATATTATATACATTTATTATATATTATATACATTTATTATATATTATATACATTTATTATATATTATATACATTTATTATATATTATATACATTTATTATATATTATATACATTTATTATATATTATATACATTTATTATATATTATATACATTTATTATACATTATATACATTTATTATATATTATATACATTTATTATATATTATATACATTTATTATATATTATATACATTTATTATACATTATATACATTTATTATATATTATATACATTTATTATATATTATATATATTTATTATATATTATATACATTTATTATATATTATATACATTTATTTTATATTATATACATTAAGAAATGTTCATTCTCAAACATATGTTGGAACTCATTTAGAAGGAAAATGATCCTATTAGATTTCCAGGAAGTTGTAGTCCAGAGAATGGATATGCATTGTGTAGCCATCAAGTTAAGTAATTAGCTAGAATATAGTTGGAATTGATCTTTGTATTCAGGGTGTTTCCATAGGTACTCAGTTCCTTTTAGCCAGTGTCAGCTCCAGATAGTGAAATATACTAAACTAATTATCACAGTGTGCAAAATGAGATGTTTGAGGAAAGCTATAAATGTCACGAGAAGATACCGCTGGAGAAATGAAGATATCAGGAAAAAAGTAAAGACTGTCTCAAGTCAAGACTACATTGAGAGGCAGCAAACCAGATGGTTTGGTTACATCATGAGAATGGATTATGCGCAACCAGCCCTTCGTGTATACATCAGCAGATGACCGGTCTACAAGGCATGAGGAAGACCAAGAACTAGATGGACAGAGACAAAGAAACATTGCATGCATAGACACGGATTTGGGCAGAGACAAAGAAACATTGCATGCATAGACACGGATTTGGGCAGAGACAAAGAAACATTAAATAGACACGGATTTGGGCAGAGACAAAGAAACATTAAATAGACACAGATTTACCATGGCCAATGCAACTTAAATGACCAAATGCAAAAAACTCTGAATGTCTCCCCCCCCCTCTCCACTATAATGCTTAACGGAACAAGTGGAAATGACAATAAATATATAGATAGATAGACTAGACTAATGAGAGGAAAGTCATGCTTTGGATGTGCTTAGGAAGTCATAAATTGTGCATCTTGGAAGATGCCAAACTTAGTGCAGAGTAGATAGTATGCCCATAGATTTCCAAATTCCTTCCTCGGGTTAATAATAAAACTTGATATAGGAGGAAAAAGGTTGTTTCCTGTCTGGGGTACAGGCCTTGGTTAGCAAGAATTTCAGTTATTAGATGTGAGTCATATTTTTGATTATTTCCATGCATTTTGTTGGTCAGTGTTGACAGGCAACACAAAGAATATGACTAGTGATAGGCACATGTTTGAAGGTTTGTTTTGATTCTGTTCTTTAGACCTTTAATGTCAATAGCCACAATTGAATACACGAAAGCTTTGTTCAAACACACTGCCAGTGAGCAATGTGTCTTGCTGTTTTTGGTTGAATTTCTCATGTACACATGGTGTTGCAGTCTTTTGTGCAACTTTTCACACACACACGCACGCGAGAGAGAGAGAGAGAGAGAGAGAGAGAGAGAGAGGTCAAAAGTTCATAGCCAGAAAAAATTGTAAATAGTGGGCTATACAGAAATAAAATTGAAAAATTGGTAGCATATCCTATTCAGGACATAGCCATCAATCCAGCTTTTGTTTGACTGGAGTGATTTTGTTTGCAGGAATATGTGCTTAAATACGTGTGTTTTAATAAGTTAAAAAAAATTCAGAGTTAAAATAATCAGGGATTTTGAAAAGCGTCATTAAACAGGGAACGTAGTTAAAAATTGGTTCATTATAATGGGATTCTACTGTATATAGTTAGTATAAAATTTAACCATATGTGTTAGGATCTGGTATTAAGAGTAGTATGAAATGTAGCAGCAGAGTGATATATTCGAAACTGGTATTCTGGTAGTATGAATTGTAGCAGATAAATATGTTAAAAATCATGGTATCTAAGTTACATTAAATTCAATTATGATGAGTTAGAAACTACGGTATTCTGGCAGTGTGAAATGTTGCAATAGTGATATTCTAGAAACTATGGTGTTCTATTAGTGTGAAATGTAGCAGCAGTGATCTCGTAGAAACTATGGTATTATGGCAGTGTGAAATGTAGCAAGTTATCTTGTAGAAACTATGGTTTTCTGACATTGTGAAATGTAGCAACAGTGATGTTCTAGAAACTATGGTATTCTGGCAATGTGAAGTGTAGTATCATTGATGTGTTAGAAACCATCATATTTCAATAGTATGAAATTCAGCAACAGTGTGATGATGTTCTAGAAAGTATGATGGTCTAATAGTGTGAGTTGCTGTGTCATTGTTAAATATTGATGATTTTAACCTTAGCTGCGGTGGTATCTTTAAGGATACAGTGAGTTTCTGCCATTTTGCTGAGATCTTCCTTTTCTAATATTTTCAGGGAAACCTTTCGTCTGCATGCTTTAATATAAACTTTCAGACATATTTTTTTCCCCTGGGAATCTAAGTAGAGGAGGATCTCTGCAAAATGGCATTGGCTTTTGATGGCATCCTTAAGAATACCTTCACAGCTAAGAACAAACCAGATGCATGAAATTATGGTTGCTGTATTTAGAAAATATGTAGACTTTCACAATTCAGGATTATATTTTGATTGTGAATGTATCTTAATCTCTTGACTGCTCAACAGTCTTAGTATTTTATCACTACTTCTCTTCATACCATGTTAATCAAATATAACCATAACTTCATAATGGTGATAATGTGCTTTTCAGAATGTTATGCCCAACTGTTCAGACAATGAGTTGCTAGAGAGACTCTACCCATACTCCTTGATGCTAGGCAAAGAAGGCAAGGAAGCTGTTCAGCAGGCCATGACGGTATGAACCAGAAGGCATTTAACCTCATTTCAGCTGTAAAGTTGAAAATTTAAATGTTATTTTTCCTTTCATGTCCTAAACTGGTTTGAATAGGAGATAACACTTAAATATTTTAATTGTGGCTGAAATGAGGATAAGGACCAATGTTTTTCATGACAATATCTTCATAATTATATTTTAATTTGATTGAAAACTGGATGTATCTGCATGTAGCATCTGTATAGGGAGCTTTGCTCATCATGTGTTATGATTTAAGTAGATGTGTTAAAGATTTATATACATATGAAAACAATTATGTTCTATCTATCTATCTATTCTACGCATGCGGTTTCGTCTGTGGATCTCACCAATGGCCCACTAGACATACCATCCATGCAACATTAAACCTTAGTGGATGACATGCCGTTATATTGAGGTTATTTTCTTATAGAAGCTTCATGGCATGTCATCTATACAGTTATGATTTTACTTTGTTGTTGAAATGTTTTTCATGTTTGCCTGAATATATATGTATGCACCCTCTGTGGTTTCGAGGGAGCCAGAGATGTACTGTGCAGCACTGCGAAGGAGGAAACTGACATCACTGTTTTTTCTATGGCTGAGGTCCATCATACAGGCACAGTGACTCAAGACGTGACAATCCTTTTGACTTGAACATTTGGTTGCATGCCTGGAGCAATAGAGAAGTTTGGCATAACCAGTAGTCAATTGGTGGCGGGGAATGAGCACAGTGAACCCTATCTGTGCTACAGTGGCTAGGAGCAGTGCATAGGTTTAAATCTACCTTCCTGGAGGTGTGATAGTTATTCTCTGGCTCTGTCCCGGGGTGGGCCGAAAATCCACAGACTTCCCAGCAATATAATGCCATCTAATGGTGATAATGTAAACCCTTTGTTGCCTTTCAGCGTCAGGAGTAGGAGAGTTTTCTGGAGATGGCCCTCGTTTGTACTGAGTTAAAAGAACAATTATATATAATTTATGACTAAAAGAACAATTATGTGTCTGTGCAAAATTTAGTTTTGTGCAGTTTGTGAGGAGTCTTAACCTTGGGGTCTTTGTTGCCTCTAATATTTTATGGTAGTGCGTCCTGATATAACCTAATTGGACTTTGTTTTTCACTGGTTGAAAGGGCATGCCTCTCCAAAAAACTACCTACCATTTTTTTAATTTTCTTGTCTTCTTATTCTATCTGTGCTGTGAGTTTTCACTCATGTGTAGATTATGCTAGTTTGTGTAGCACACTCATGTGTAGATTATGCTAGTTTGTGTAGCACACTCATGTGTAGATTATGCTAGTTTGTGTAGCACACTCATGTGTAGATTATGCTAGTTTGTGTAGCACACTCATGTGTAGATTATGCTAGTTTGTGTAGCACACTCATGTGTAGATTATGCTACTTTGTGTAGCACACTCATGTGTAGATTATGCTAGTTTGTGTAGCACACTCATGTGTAGATTATGCTAGTTTGTGTAGCACACTCATGTGTAGATTATGCTAGTTTGTAAATATCTATGTTTTCAGAGTTGTGATAGACTGTCATATAAAGTGATTTGAATAGATGGACATAGTGGGAGTTGTTGTCTAGCTTGATATAGGCCCTACTTCTATATCTAGAAAAAGAATATGCTGTACTGTTTATAATTGGTTTTAGCTAACATGATATGTGGTTTTGTTGTTGTGATCTTTTCATTTGGATGAAGTTATAGGACTTATATCTCTGTGCTTATGCTGGACATTCAATTGTCCAGAAAATGCAAAGATGGCTGAGTGTGGGCTAGTGGAGACAGACACCGTGCACCACCTGCATAATCTTCACTAGTTTAAATGGCAGACACTATTTGCAGAATATTTTAATAGATTCTGTGCTATATTTTGTATGGCTGTGTTACATCATGTATGGCTGTGTTACATCATGTGTGGCTGTGTTACATCATGTGTGGCTGTGTTACATCATCTGTACATCATGTGTGGCTTTGGTACATCATATGTGGCTGTGTTACATCATGTGTGGCTTTGGTACATCATATGTGGCTGTGTTACATCATGTATGGCTGTGTTACATAATGTATGGCTGTGTTACATCATGTATGGCTTTGGTACATCATATGTGGCTGTGTTACATCATGTGTGGCTGTGTTACATCATGTATGGCTGTGTTACATCATTTATTGCTGTGTTACATCATGTGTCATGTGCTCTGATTCTTTTTTAAGATTAAACATTTAAAATTTGCCTCCCCCCCCCCTCCATGCACTATAATTATTTTCCATGGTGAGTGGTGTGATGTTTCTGGCTCAGTTCGGTGTCAGCTGTCTCATAGTCTCTTGTCACAGCTGGGAAATCGTGATTCCCCTTTGGACTTGACTAGGGAAGACAGTGGTCTTACTCAGATGTGTGTGGGTCTGACCAGGTCATATATTCCAGCCATTTGTGGTATACTTAATCCTCATCTTTAAGATACATGGATGGTCTTGATTGGGAACATTTTGTAAATTATTTGAAATACACCTTTTCAGACATGATTTTTGGCCATTTAACAAAAATTCTGGAGTAATTTTACTTAAACATTTGTTTAAAATGTAAATGAAATAATACAATAATGTATCATATATCACTTTGTTTAGGATACAATGCTCTGTATATCCTGATCTCAAATGTGATCTTTCAATGAAGGGTTATTAAATAGATTTATGCCATATTTTTTATTTAAAAAAATGTGGCTTAAGTTATAAAAATGACATAATCAGTGAAAAAACATTAATATGAAATGGAAATTTATATATAAAAGTTAGTTTTTATTACACCTAGTGCATTTATGCAACAAATATTATACGCATAAATAACAAAAAATTAAGGTGTTTCACATATAAAGAATTGTATGTGTGTCATGTGACGTATTCTCTCCAGAACATTATCTTCCCAATGAACTCCCTGAATCCTTCTCTGTCTTGGGTGATGCGGCTTGCATTTTCCAAAGACATATTCATGTATCTCTAATGTCATCAGTTCATCGTCTTCTTGATCTGCCTTTTCTCCTCCACCCAGGTGCTCTGCCCTCCATTACCGGGTATTTGTCTTTCTAAACAGTTTTGTCGCTTTACGTGACCAAACAGGCGTAGTTTATATGTGTGGTAAAGAAATGTATATGTGGTGTGATTTTTGTATTCCTATTATTTGTTACAGTTTATAGTTTGTTATTGTGTTTTTATTTTGTTTCAACCCTGATTTAATGAAATAAATTAGATGTTCAGTATATATTTTTTATGCTCTGTGATACTCTGAAAGTCAGTTACTGCCATTATTGAAATGACTGGAACAGTATCATATATTCCTATATTTCCTGTGTTATCTTTGATTCACCAGTCACTGAGCTTCAACTTTTGATGACTTAAGTGCCACATGATGGAACTGTGCTGTTCTTTTCAGTTGTTCAGGGTTACTGTATAGAAAGGTTATCAATGTATAGGTTTTTTGACAGAAGGTTATGCCCTATATCTTGTAGTGCAGGCAGGATATAAGTTTGTGTTCCACTGTCTTGCTAGTGTTTTGGCAGTGTCTGCAATGTGGGTTATTTTTTGGGTCGATTCTGTTTCAGCTGTGATTAAGCAAAAGTGTCCTATCTAAATATTTCTGTTTGGTGTTTCTGTTCAAGGAAGTTGATGTCATCTCTTCTAGGTGATGTAGAAAGATGGTGGTAAAGTTGTCATCCTGTCTATGCTATTGCTTATATATATATATTTAGTCACTCCTCTTTACAATTGTTTTTGATAATTTGTTTTACTGTTGTCATATGTACTGGTTAGTTGACTTGTGGAATCTAGGCCCCCAGTTTTGTGAACTTATCTGTTATTTGAAGACTACTCAACACACACTTGAGAACTGTTATGTCTGTCTATTTTACACAATAGAATCTGTCAGTCCTATGGGAAGAACCCTGTTCTGTTATTTTTCTGTTTGTGTTGTTTTATCAATAGTTGATTGTGTTTGGTCTATTTTATGTTGTTTCATCTCTGATCTTCTAGTTTTTATTCTTCTCGTGTGTATCTATATTTAGCTCTGTGATGTAAACAGGGATAGTGCAATTCTTACTCTTGTATTATGTTGTAAATGTGTTCATGATAGAGACCTTCTGGTAGAAACATAAATTTGTGTGTATTATTATGTATGTTTCCAGTGATTAGCAAAATTTCATTACCATGTACCACGTTACACCGTATGATCTTATGATCTCTAGTGACAGAACTGGCTTCCATGCCTAACAACGGTCAGATACAATTGAAACATCTCATTCTGATGATGGTCTGCATTTCCTCTACTGGCTCTCTGCACAAAGATATTTGTTAGAAATGATACTTTACAAGAATATGCATAGAATTTTTTAATTTTTAAGCAGACGTATTGTGTGATAAAAAATGAGTATTTAGACACTTCTACCATTATAAATCATTCAAATTTGTACAATTACATCTTATAGATAACCTTGATATGATGATGTATTGAAGAGAACACTGGAGGTAATAACATGCACATAAAAAAAAAATGATCAAAATGTGGGTGGCAAGGGGTGAGGGGAAAAAGTGTGCCCTCTCTGGAAAGATCAGAAGATGACATGAACATGTGATCAAGAATCAAGAATGGTGCTATATTAATGCTATTATTCTTCATCTTCTTCTGTATTAATTCGTAAACTCATATTCATTACCAGGATGTAATCTGGAGAATGGAATCCATTGCGTCATGGTTTATAGCTTTGCTGCAATATCTGTGCCTGTTGGTCTGATTCATGTGACTTCTGCATATTTTTTGGTCACTTGACTGGTGAGATGGCCAACTCCATCCCTCAAATCTCCTTAGTTGCTTCTTATTTCTTATATGGCTGGTCACAGTGTTGCTATTGTCTGCTCCACTTTCAGGCCTTGGCAACATACAAGCAATAATGTTTTTGAAGTGAGAAATATTATTATTTGAATTTTAATTCATTAATGTTCTGAGTATTTATTTTAATTCATTATTTTGTGGATGTTTGTTTTAGTTAATTACTTTATGTGTATTTGTTTTAATAAATTATTTTCTGAAAATTTTGTTTTAAATTTAATATTTGTTAGGAATTATGTTTTCATTCATTATTTTGTAGGTAGACCCTATATGTGTTTTAATTCATTATGTTCTGTGTTGTATGGCAGTTATATCTGACTGTTTCATGACATATTTATCATGTCAAAACTAAGAAGATAGGCAGTTTAATTGCATTTATTTCCATAATACAGAAATTTGAGATTACACACAGCCTGCCTGAGACCCAAGCATCAGTGAAAACCTCTCCTAGGGAAGGGGACACTTCCTCAGTTGTTATCAGGCATGGTAAAGCAAGCTACATTTTTCAGGCAAGATTCATTTATTAAAACTGTGATTCAATGGAAAGCAAAACAAGTAATGTATTTTTTAATATTAAAATTGGTGTGCAAAGGGAGACTGCTGTAAAAACTATGTTACCATATGACAAATTAACAGTAAAAATATTTTATGTAAATAAGTAAAGTTAACCCATAGTATTTATTAATGCTGTAGGAGTGTGAGACTCCTGGATTAATCTGATACCCAATTAAGGCTGCTATATGAGGGTGGTAGCCATCTTCTCTCCCTCACAGTCTTTACTTCCTGGATTAATCTGGTACCAAATTAAGGCTGAGTCGTCCTGTGAGTCATTGTAATCTGAAAAACATTTCCGCCTCAACTGGGGAATGAACATAGGACCACTGATATGCGAGGTAAGCTGTGCTGACCACTGTGCTACGCCCCCCCCTATTAAATGCAGGTTTTCAAATAAAATTAACATAAATATGCAATGTAAACTTGACTTTTTGTCAAAATATGCTTTTATCAGATGATGACTAATGTTTTTGTTCTTGGTTGTTGGTTACTGAATACCCATTTGTGCTAATCGACCCCACTAAGTTTAAAAATTGCATGTTAGTAGTTCTCGTAAGCAGATTTGGCATACTTCTCCTTAATAACCACACTGTAAATACGTCCACCCCATGAGTAATTCTGTGCAGGAATCTGAGTTTTAAAGATATTGTTGACCATATCATTGTACAGGCAGGCAAAGGTCTTGCAGCAATTAAAATTATGTCTATTGCTCAGTGTGAACAGAGGTTACTATTTTTTCTATACCAGGGTCTAGTTGTTTCTAGTATGCTTTGGCAATTCTTATGCTCAGGAGCAGACACAAACTGAATGATTATATAAGATTCTGAATGAAGCGATGTTTATCATACATGGGTGCACTAGAGACATGTCAGTAAGAGCCATGCAATTCTTACTCACTTGTCCAACTGTTAAACACAGAATTAAGTTTTTCAGAGCACAAGCCTACCTATAAATCATAGCTGACATAAACACCCCCACTACATTTTGAAATTAAGAAAGTGATATTTAGTAGACTAAAAAGAGGAATGTCATTAATGGAATATTTTGAAGATGCCATAGAAAGTGTGTGTATGTTGGAAGATGTAGCAACATGTGTGAATTGGATATGTATGCCTACAGATTGCCTGACCTTCCAAGTAATAATAACTCTTGTAGACAATGCAAAGAGTGGTGCCCAATTTCTGTAGAGTCTGAGGTACAGACTTTGATCGGCAAGAATTCCAGGGAAGGGAAGATGGTTATAAATACTAATGGTTCGGTTGTTAGATACATGCATCGTGTTTGGGTCTTCACAGTTTAGTGTGTAGTGAAGACCATAAAATGCTGAAGGACATACTGAATATGAGATCAGAACACCTATTGGAATGTTCAGAGTGCCATGATGATGATGATGATGATCTGCCAACTAATTAACTAACCAACTAAGAAGTTGCTGCTTAACAAAAAAAACTTGCTTAAAGAAAAGCAAAAACTGCTCAATGTTTCACAAACCCCCTCCATACTTGTTTAGTGTAGGTGAACATTCCAGAAGCTCATAGGACTTATTATCCACATTTGGTGGCACTGAAGTCATCATGATCTCTATCCCACTTGAACTCAGTTGATCTTTGTCTACTTGAACAGACAAACAACATATAGAGAAATAAACAGACTCAATTACTTCATTATACTTCTGTCAGGTGTCAGCTGGTACACTCAATTCAGACAGGCCAAAAAGTGAGAACCACTTTGTCAATACACAGTATCATGATACAGTCCTAGCTCAGATGATGCAGTCACACTTGGTCAAAGATTTCTGTATTATTGGACCAAAGGTATGTTTGTCTTTCTGTTGTATTGAACATATTTTATAGTACAGTGACGCTCATTTATTCTTTCCTCATGTGAAAATGCTTGTTTCCCCAACACCAACAAGTCCCTTTGGAGATATATTTGTCTACATGACCTTCTCTAGGGCTATGAGGAATGTAATTTTTAATCCATGAACCTTGTTTCTTGCTAATTTTCATTGTTCATTTATGTAATTCTCCCTATTCTTCTTCTTTTTCTGTATTTTTTTCTGAAATTCCTGCAAATTAGCATGATGTTATCTAGGGAATGGAATAACACTTGAGTAATTAAGAGAAGTTATGCTGAAATATTGTTTATTACATATTTTCCAAATAATTTGAGACAGTGACTTATTTGTGGCTCAAATAGACAAGTCTGTGGCCCACAGTTGCCCATTTAATCTTTGTGGCCCTCTTACGTTGTGGACTGCTAGTCGGTCATATTACTACATGAGATTACTGTTTTAGTACATAGTTATTTGTGTAGATCAATAAACAAGGATACTGTTTCTTCAGCTTGCTTTTCTAATGCCTGCCATGAATTTGGACTAACAATCATCAAAAACAAGACAACTTATGATGCAGGCTGCCAGCAAGCAGCTACATATTGTTATCTATGGTGGTGAACATCGAAGGTAATTTACATAACTAGAATCCTCGGTCAAAGATAAATTATCACTGGATAAAGAAATAAGCATCAGGATCGGCAAGGCATCTACAACAATTAACAGACTAACAAAAAGTGTCTGGGGAAATTAACAATAAAAACTAAACTCTTGGTTTACCAGGCTTGGTACTCAGCATCCTCCTCTACAGCAGTGAAACATGAGCTGCCTATAACCAGGAGAGACAACTAAACAGCTTTGACATGCAGTGTCTATGTAGAATTTTTGGAGTTAGGTGGCAAGACAAAGTAACTAATACTGATGTATTGTAAAGAACATAAATTTGCACCGTAATTGATTCCCTCCCCCAACCACTGTACATTTAGTGGAAGAAGAGATCAATTTCACAATCCTCTGTTATGTTTATTTTATTACCGTATTCTCCCCACATGGTAAACATAACCAGGAACAAAGTTCAAACTCTTCTGTATCTTATAAAAACAAACGTGATCTTGCTGTCTTGCCTTTCATCATTTCCCACTTAAACGTCACTGTCAGAAGCCAGTGACATAATAGTTACGTAGTAATTACTATTCACTAGCGCTGTTCCGCGTCATAACGTCCAGACACCCAACACAGACAATTCATTCAGGAAAAACTTTGTTCCCCAAAGTCTTGCCACCTCATAAACCGTCTATAGTCATGGATAGGGAAGTCAGCCTACCGGGTATTCATTATTTTCGGATATATTGATCCAGAATACAGTAGCCACCGGGGTTTCATTCCTTGATTCATTCAAGTTACGTGAGTGAAGCAAATGAAAGGAATGCTATTTTCTTAGAGTTGCAAAAGTTTGTGTTAATTTCCATTTAGCATGTTGGTTCTTTCTTATGATGATGAAGTTCATTATTGCCGGCTTTGTTAAGTTGGGGATGTCGGTCTATAGTCGGACTTTCGACTTTCTCCACTTTTGGGAAGGGATAGTTAGGTTATCGGCCTACAATCGGATGGGTTTATATTCAGAATTTAACGGTACTTATTATAAGAACATGATGGGAAATGAACATGGACGATTGTTGTCCATGACTACATTTGGCTACCTCGATGTAGACATTTGTTGACAGTGGGTTCCATTACTATTTTACTTTTGTCAATTTTTGTCGACTTCGGATTACTGCAGGTTAATTATAACATAAATTCTGAAGTACCTTTCCTAATATTGTACAACTTTTGTACTAAGATTGGATAGAGTTTGTCTTTGTGATGTTATGTACAACTATTATATTAAGCTGGAATACAGTTTGTATGATTAGATCTACTTTCAGCTGTTGTAATAGTTGCAACTAAGATATAACATTTCCACAACAAATTTTGTTTACTAAGGTTTGATATAAATTCTTCTGTTCAGGGTTGTGGAAAGAGTGTTGTTGTCAAACAGTTTGCAGATATGCTGGGTTACCATTTAAAGCCTATTATGCTTTATCAAGTGAGTATATAAATATTCTTAAGGTAGTTGAGTTTTAGACTATTTTTATTTAATTTTAAAACCTGCTTCTGCAGACACTTGTGTCACCACTACCAAGTCAGACTTTGCACATAAATGTATGTACATATGGGACCGGAATGTAGATGTTCAGTGCATATAGGAATAGAATGGGACTCATTAAAATTTATTTGAGTTTAAACTGATCCACAACGTAAATAACACAAATATCGGAGGATGTCTGACAAAATGGAAAGAGCTGCAGTAACCAGACAAATAAGAGGCAAATATTAAATCAAGTATACAGGTTACGTAAGATAACTATCAATATAAAATGATAAGAAATAACAATAAAATAAAGAACAATGACAATTATCGACGTGTCTGTCCTATTGGACCTTTACTAAGCGACAAAAACCAATTAAGACAACACAACTATGAAAAAACAGCCAAAAAGACTGGGACAAATGGTTTCCTCATAAATACCATTGCTGGAGTGGCGGTTCTAGCGCATTTATTGATTTTATGTACATTTTTATTGAATGCATCATTTTGCACGTCCTTTAAAAGATGCGCTAGAACCGCCACTCGGACAATGGTTTTTGTGATGAGGAAGAAGTATCTAATTCTGTTTCATCACTATTTTTCACTAAAAAGTCAGAATAAGTCATTTTGGACATGGGTATCACAAGCTGCATCGCCTACTTTGAAGTGTTCATTAAAAAAAAAAAGCATTAATCATTAAATCTACAATTATTGGCACTAAATTGATCCAATAACGAGCAACACCATAATAGAATGATATTAATAGACAGGAAGTACCACACTGAATAATATTGGTATCTGGTGGTCAGCAAAATTCCTTATAAAAAAAGTCATATCCACAGATGACAAAAGTGATCTGTGACAGTGAGAGAGAGAGAGAACTGTTGTCTTTTGACAACTTCTGATGTTCGCGACAGTGAAAGTGTTAACAGCTTGCTGTAGTATGTAAAGTTCAAATCAAGATTTGTTTTCTCTCTAAGACTACTCCAATACATATGCTAATTGTATATATAATGCCTTAAGAATCCATCATCGCCCATCAACAATTTCTGAATTTACAGAGCTTCATGACCTTCTTCTATGTGACACTCTTTTGCAGCATCTTGTCCTCATTGTCACCCGGTAATTCTCTTGGTTCTGTACAACCGTTCCTGTTTCCTCCAATGTCATAAGATTTTCAATATCCTGTGTCAATCAATCTTTTAGACTGCCTCGTTTTCTCTTACCTGGTAAGTGTACTTTTGAGATTAGTTCTAAAACTGTTGTGTCTTTTTTATATAGTCAAAATGTTTCCTGTGTTTTTATGTATTTCAGTGACCAATATTCCTCTATATTAAGGTCTTTGCAGATATTTGCACTCGATCATCTATTTCTTCTTCTTCAGCGTTCATTCTCAAACTTCCGCTAGATTTATTTTATAGCCAAGACAATGATCCTGTGAGATTTCTAACAGAATATAGGCCAGAGAATGGAAATGCGTTGTGTCGCCATTTTATTTGTGTCAATGGCCCGACATCCTTATCTTCTGGCCCCCCATCTTCGGCGGGGGATCATCTGTTCTTTCATAATACTCTTATTACCTTTCTATAGTATTTATTTATATTTATACAGACTTTTGAAAATGATTTCTACAGACGACTATTGCTCATCAATTATACAGAACATAAAATGAATATGTAAGAACCAAAATAAATGTTCTTGTAGGTCTTGTTCTTTTATCAAGAACATCTCCTGGCAGCGTGAAACATTGGAAAACTTTTGTAGTTTGGACATGTCATTAGGTATGATTCCTAGTCTATGATGGTCCTATAGGGGACAGTTACGCACATGCTTGCATCTGTGGGTTTCACCAATGGCCTACTAGACAAACCACTCATGCAACAGAAGACCTTAGTAGATGACATGCCTTTATATTGAGGCTCTCTTCTTATAGAAGCTTAATGACACGTTTTCTATACAATTATGCATCTCATGCTTTTATTTTGTTGTTGCAATGTCTTTTATGTTTTGCTATTTGAATATATGCGTGCACCCTCTGTGGTTGAGAGAGAGCCAGAGATGTACTGTGCAGCACTGGGGAGGAGGAAACTGACTGCACTGTATTTTCCTACGGCTGAGGCCCATTTAATAGTATTTTCCTGCACATGTCACTGGTAGAGGCAGGACAACTTGCTCAAGACCGTGGAGAATTCAAGAGATCCATAGGAAAGACTACATTCTGGAAAGAATATGTCACCTGATGATGATGAGGACCATCATAGAGGCACAGTGACTCAGAACGTGACAATCCTTTGGCTTGAACATTTGGTTGCAATAGAGAAGTTTGGCATAACCAGTAGTCAATTGGTGGTGGGGAATGGGCACAGTGAACCCTATCTTGGCTGCAGTGGCTCGGAGCAGTGAATAGGTTGAAACCTACCTTCCTGGTGGTGTGATAGTTATTCTCTGGCTCTGGCCCGGAGTGGGCAGAAAATCGACACTTCCCAGCAATATAATGCCATTTTAATGGCTTTCGTTTAAAGGGCATAAGCCCATGGACCGCTGGATCAGTATCCAACCAATCAACCAACCATAGGGGACAGTAGATGGAGGGAGAAGAGCAGGTAGTAAAGGAAAGTATGGGTTGATAATATCAAAGATGACATGATTAGTTTCTTCACACTTCAACAAGGCACTGAGATCAAAAAGGTATGGTGAGATTTTTCTGTTGATGTTTCTAAAGTGTCACACCGATGGCACTGATGTGTTGTCGGTTTGATGGACACACCGGCAACGCTGAGTATATTTGGGTTTGGTTTCAAGTATTTAATTTCATGTGTTGAAATTTTGTTTTACATTGTGAATGTAATTGCCTATGTCTTACAAAATGTTCTCACTGGGAAAATTTAGTTGTTGTAATTGTAACTTTTCTTCTTGATCACATATGAATAAATCCACACCTGCTATCCAATAACCAGGATATGACATCCAGAGACCTTCTACAGCAGAGAAACACTTTGCCTAATGGTGATACCATATGGCAGCCAACACCCTTAGTCACTGCAGCACTAGAAGGCAGCTTAGCTGTGTTGGATGGAGTGCACAGGGTTAATGCTGGTTCATTTTCTGTGTTACACAGGTAAGAACTTTTATATTGTTCGTAATGATGATATGACTTGTAATTTTGTGGATATTTGATAAAATGTAATCTTTTATGGGACTTGTCCTTGTCCTCTTCAGGACATTGTCCTCACTGCCACAGTGTAAGCCTCTTAGTTATATGCAAACTGTCTTGCTTCTTCAAGTTTTATATTCAGAGGTCATCAATGTTCTGTATCCATCAACATCTTGGGTGGCCTATGTTTTTCTTTCCTGGAGCCTTTCCCTCTATGATTAAACTTTCTAACCATTTTGTTTTTTTATATGTTAGCCCAAATTATGTTAGCTTATATTTAAAGAAAATTATTTTTGAGGAGCCACTCTTCTTGTATTTGAGGTCTATGTGGATGTAATTGCCAGTACTATTCTTTGGATCTTTCTATAACATTACATCTCAAATGCTGATATTGTCTTTCGACTATAGTGTTCATGTCTCAGTGTCACTATGTGAGAGATGAAAATATACAATTTCAGTGTCACTTTGTGAGAGATGAACATAGCAAATGTCATTGTCACTATGTGAGAGATGAACATAGCAAATGTCATTGTCACTATGTAAGAGATGAACATTACAGATGTCAGTGTCACTATGTAAGAGATGAACATAACAGATGTCAGTGTCACTATGTGAGAGATGAACATAACAGATGTCAGTGTCACTATGTGAGAGATGAACATAGCAGATGTCAGTGTCACTATGTAAGAGATGAACATAACAGATGTCAGTGTCACTATGTAAGAGATGAACATAACAGATGTCAGTGTCACTATGTAAGAGATGAACATAACAGATGTCAGTGTCACTATGTAAGATATGAACATAGCAGATGTCAGTGTCACTATGTAAGAGATGAACATTACAGATGTCAGTGTCACTATGTAAGAGATGAACATAGCAGATGTCAGTGTCACTATGTGAGAGATGAACATAGCAGATATCAGTGTCACTATGTAAGAGATGAACATAACAGATGTCAGTGTCACTATGTGAGAGATGAACATTACAGATGTCAGTGTCACTATGTAAGAGATGAATATAGCAGATGTCAGTGTCACTATGTGAGAGATGAACATTACAGATGTCAGTGTCACTATGTGAGAGATGAACATAGTAGATGTCAGTGTCACTATGTGAGAGATGAACATAGCAGATGTCAGTGTCACTATGTAAGAGATGAACATAGTTTTAGGAAATAATACAAATTAAGAAAAAGAGCCATTTGATTACACTCAAGTAAAATTGAATAAATAGTGTTTGCTTTTTTTTTTAAGTTTATAAATTAGCTCATGGAATACTAGCAGAACTCTAGTGGCATACTGAATATTTAATTTTTCTTCTGAAGAATGGTCAAGTATTTTAGGTGGTGTAGTTCTTATAGCATATTCTGAGAACCGCTAGTATACTATATAACCTTTTTACTTTTCTCAAGGTTGGTGAATGAAAGAGAGTTACAGCTGTTTGATGGGACAAGGCTGGTTGGGAGAGAAAAATATGAAATAATCAAAAAGGAAACAGGACTATCAGATAAAGATTTAGAGAACAGGTATGTACAAAGTATGCCAACTTCTAATAATATTTTGTAACATAAAGACGTAGCAACTTATGGCTGTGAAACATGGACACTTAATAAAGTGGCAAGTAGAATTATTTTCTTCAAAGTGAGATGTTATGGAAGAATATTGAGAATACCATGGATGGTGAAAAAGACAAATCAAGTTATTTTAAGAACATTTAACATGGAAGAGAGTTTGCTACTAAACAATATTCTAGGAGTTACATACCACAAGCACAGTGGAGAGAAATTTAACACAACCACCAAGGTGAACTGTTAAACTTGATAGGCTGTGGTTTTAAAAAAGACAGGCTGTCAAGGCATGACAAAAGGTCAGGAGACTATCACAGTCATAGCCTGAACATGCCATGTTCTTAAAAAAGAGAAATTAATGGCAAAATATTGAAATTTAAAGAACTTGCTAACCAGGCGAAACTAACATGGTGGGAGGAATATCATGTTAGAATATGCTGACACATCGCTACAAATGTTCTGCTGTTTCTATTGCAGCATGAACAGTGGCACACTTGATAGAAGCATACCTAACATTCAGTCAAATTATCCGTCATGGCTAAGATTTGGTGAGAATAAGGGAAAGATCGTTCTTGCACACAGTGTTCAACAGACCGACAGAAAGAGAAAGAAGTGAGATGTATTAACTGCATGTTCGGATGCAAGACCATAGAGTTATGACAGCAATGTTACAGTTGAAGATATTCATACAGTAATTCAAAGATAAAGAAATACTGCTCCAGTTCCTGATGGTGTCCATTATAATGACAGACACAATTTGTCATATGTTGATATAAAGATTTCATATTGAATTGGCTGAAGAATTTTATATGGCATTATCAGAGAGGAGTGACTCCGTATTTTTTACTACCACTGAAGAAACCCAACAACATCTTGTTCACATCAGTGAATACCACATACAACGCAGAGTACAATTGAAAAACTCCCAGAGAAAATTGTGTCATGCAGGCTTGCTTGAGATGTGGAGAGTTGTCAGATATTTACATCTGCATTCGGTGTCTACATGTATAATAAACACGATGTAATGCTACCGTGCTTGATTATGGCATTTTTGAAGATTTCCAGGATTTATTAGAGATGTGTGCTGCAGTGGTTGATCTTAAGGATGAATATAATAGAGCTCTGTGTGAATATTTCATGAACTTACTCATACTACTACAGGTAGACACCTTAATCATTTGACCAGCCCTATGCAAAGGTAGGAATATACCTTCATGTATTATTTGTTCCTCTGAACCTAACTACAGTTTATCCAGGATTGCCACGTTGTTCGCCTCTTTCCCCATTACTTTTCAATGTCTACACAGTAATGATAATGAAACAACAACTGACTGGCAATGGCAGAACACTATGTTTTTGTGGATGATATTCTGGCGTATAGCCAGGGAAAGAATCAGCAAATGATTACAAAAGAAGAAAAAAAAAGGATAGATCACTTGGAATCCGGGTGTTTGGTGTCTGGTGCAGTGATCAACAAGAAGAACACTGCTGCTCTCAGTTGGTTCTTGCTAAACAGTCACATGACCAGACCAGAAATCTCAGCAGTAGCATTTAATGCAGTTAAATTTCTCGAATATCTGCATTGGGTTATCTGGGACTTACATTTGATCGCAGTCTTTGCATTTGAAGTTTAAGTTTGGCCAGTTATTTTTTCACACAAATGTAATACAAACATACTACTGGTAATACATTTATGAATATCTAAGCGTACTAAGAATTAGTTAGGTAATAAAAATGCGATGTTCTAATGCAAATATTCAACATTTTATTGTAGGCACCAGTTTTAAATGAAAAAAAAACAACAACACACAAATTACTTATCCCAATAGTCCTCAATATAAGTAAAATAAAAGAAAACATTGCTGAAACAATGTGGAGAAATTAAATATTATCATTTATCATAACAAAATCAGACCTACTATGAGAATTTTCATATATAATATTTGGATCCTAAATTCTATATATACTGCCTGTTGTAAGATTATGTCACCTGCCCTTGGCTAACAAACATGTAGCCAGATATGAATAATTAATCTTTAAACTTAATTATTAAGTTTAACAAATATTTTGCCAAATTTTAACACAATGTTTTAACTGTATTGCTCATTATAAATTATTTCAGGAACATTCTTCCAATCCATCCATCCTTCCGTGTTATAGCCTTGTCAGAACCCCCAGTCATAGGCAGTGCTAAGCAGCAGTGGTTGTCTCCTGAGATGCTGACAATGTTCTTGTACCATGGCATGAGACCACTTTCCCGTGTAGAAGAAATGGATGTTATTTCTCAGTTGGTACAGTTGATTGATGTTATCAAAATTATCTGATTTTTATCAAATTTTAAATATTTTTATATGTTACCAAGAATGCAATTTTAAAATGGCTTTAGAAATCCTCTCACCCGTGTGTTGCCAGGGCCTGAAAGGGGAGCAAAGAATAGCAACTCTGTCTACCTTCCTCGCATGTCGTAAAAGGTGACTAAGGAGGTTATGGGATGGAGTTGGCTGTCCAACCCCATATAGGGGTTGACCCAAAGCCTTGCTGAAGTCGGATGTGTCAGGCCGAAAGGCGTAGATATTGCAGCAATGCTGTAAACCATGACACAACGCATTCCGTTCTCCGGACTACATCCTGCTAATCTGCAGGAGTTTGAGAACGAACGCAGAAGAAGAAGAAGAAATCCTCTTTTTATTTTGCATTAGACAATAAGCCAATGCATCTGGATAATATCTTGAAGGTTTTCTGTGAACGAATTCAAAGATAACACCAAAGTGAATGTAATATTCAAGATTATAAATCTTTATTTGGAATCATATGATGTTAACCCCTTAGCTACGGAGGTATCCTTAAGGATACGATGAGGAGTTGCCACCATTTTGCTGAGACCTTCTAAGTTTCCCAGGGAAACAAGCTTTATTATAAGCTTCCAAACATATTTTTTCCCTGGGAAACTAAGAAGAGGAGAATCTCTGCAAAATGACGGTGGCTTTTCATTGAATCCTTAAGAATATCTCCGCAGCTAAGGGGTTAATATTATTTTTTGTGTGTCTGATTAGCGGCTATTCCTTCCTTAAAGTAAGTTCAAAACATCAGCTTGATCCATTGCCCCATCGCCCTGTGCCACAATTGCGCATGACGAAGTTGATCTGATATTTCACTGCCTTGAACATGTCTTTCACATGTCCCGGCACGAAAATAAATATAACCACTTTCAGTCTCGCTTTTCTCAAGGCTTCAATCCACTGTTCGCGAACGAGACCCACTTGTACCTTCTTAATCATACTCATAGAGTGACTCAAGATGCAGACCTGCGTTACATTCTGTGTGCATACCCACTCAAATGCCCTGTTAACCACCATAGTCTCCATGGTCATACTACACATAGTAACCACAAAGGCCCCACTCTCCTCCCTGATCGTTTTACCTGCGCATTGAGCTGTGAAGGCCCAAGCACTGCGAACATGTCTAATAACAGATCCATCTGTGTATATAATCACATCCCCCTCTTTGGTATTCTCACTGACCAAAGCCTGCACTTCTTTCTCCACAGCTGTGGGACACCATTCTCTTCATTCCCTGCTAAGGGATATTACTACTCTCAAACAAGTTTCCAAATCTATGGGTAGATTTATCCATTCTGCACCTAATGTCACATCTTACAATCTGCACACGCTTTGTATGACATCCTCAGCACGTCCCATCCACTACTTCCCTCTCTTAAGTCTGCTGCCTTTAATTTTCTGTATTTCAAAATGCGACGGGTGTTCCTTATCTGCATGTATTTGAAGGTACACCAGTGCACTGCAATACTGTAATCTGTGCTCTGCTGTTAGACAATCAAGTAGGTACAGCATAGCTCTTGTCGATGTGTCTCTTGTGCACCCAAGTATGATACACATTGCTGCATTCTGGACTCTATCCAGTCTTTCGATCTGAGTTTGGCTAAGAGTCAGAATTGCCAGGGCATATTCCACCACAGCCACCACCAGACCCTGGTACAAAAGAAATAACATCTGCTCTCACTGCACAGCATAACCTTCATTGCTGCTAATCCCTTGCCTGCCCTTAAGATAACATGGTCAACATATTCCCTGAAACCCAGACTTCTGTCAAAAAACACACCCAGATATCTCATTGTGCTGGTTCTTTCTAAACTTTCCCCAGACAATGAAACATGTGGCATGGGTGTCTTTAACGTGATTGTGCAACGAAAACCATGTTACGAATGTCTTAGAAGGATTTACTACTGCTCTCGTATCTCTACACCAATTTGTCAGTCTGTCCAGCTCCTTCTGTAGTTCCACAATGCACTCTTCTTGATTTCTGCCCTGTCTATACACCAGGATGTCATCGGTGTACGACATCATTCTGCCAGCACCTGTGATTTGATTGCTAGGGATATGTACTGTGTATACATTGAAAAGCACAGGAGATAGAGGCAATCTCTGTGGCAGACCAAGGCTAGTAACCGTTGGTGCTGATACCCAGTTACTACATTTAAGAACTACTATCCTGTGCATCAGGGCTGCACCAATCCACCGCATGACAAAAGGATTTACTGCAAGATTTAACAGCTGGTCCATCATGATATCCAAGGATACCCTATTGTAAACATCCTCAAGATCTATTGCGACCGCACATGTCTCCATGTGCGAATCAAACCCCTCGAAAACATCTTCTGCAAATATGGCTGCATTCTACCATGTCTTTTTTCCTGGGTGATACTCTACTAATATTGTTGGTAGACTCTTATTTCTCTCAAGATGATACAATATCTTCCAGGCCACAATTTTTTCCAAAAGCTTGCTTATCGTATTCTGCATTGTTATTATTTTATAGCCTCGTAGAATTCTACAGTAGAGTTAAACCAGGGTTGCTTCGCCCTCTTGGATTAGGTTGTTTTTTTCATCGTCATTATGAACATCTCATTCAAGTTTGATATCTAATCACAATTCTCATCATACTGGAACCATTTTCTCACTTGTGCTTGCACATGGCATTGCCCTTCAGTACTGTGAAACCTTTACAGGTACTGCAATTTTTAGGTTGAGATAAGAAGTTTTATAGCTTCACTTGATGTTGATAACTAGAAGAAAATGGAATGTCAACAAAAGAATAAGAATTAAAATAAAAATTATTTATTTACCGCCGAAGACAGATGTGTTGGGCCGTTGACACAAAATTGTGACAACGTATTTCCATTCTCTGGACTACATCCATCTGGAAATTTAGCAGGACTATTGTCCTGCAACATGAGATCCGGTGGGAGTTTGAGAATGAACGTTGAAGAAGAAATAGAAAATAAAATTATTTTAAGAGAAGAATGAAAAGGTGAGCTTGTCATCAATCACTTGGGCCTTAAAGGATGTTTAAAACATCCAGAGATACATATTCCACGGACAACATTTTAAAATTTATTTATATCATTTGTATATATTCTCAGCCTCATTCCATGTAGTTCCCATCTTCATAGTCTTTCTTCTTCACGTATTCCCACACCTCAGTTTCATTTTTTCCTGTGGGTTCCATGTCATTGATCTACTAGCTATTCTTGTACTGGTTTATTGAGTGTGTACGCAGTTCATTTCTATTTTTTCCTTTCTGTTCACCAGATCTGTTCATCTTCAGGTTTTTTCATTTCTTATCTTGTTCTGCCTCCTAAATGCTCAAGGTTCTTCTTTTTTTCACAAATTTCTGTATTTTATGCTATAATTTTTCAGTCATTTTCCAGGTTTCCAAGCCATACAGCAGTACTTTTCTCACATTTGTATTGCCATTTCTTAGAAATTTATAAATGTCTTTTTTACCGTTTATTTCAGGTTCCCAGTACAGCAGACTTGAGCAAGTTATTTGACTTTGTACACAAACTCAGACATTCTTCAGATGGAACGGTGAGAAAATAGAATGTAACTAAAATAAGTTTTAGAAAAATTTAAATATAGGCTTTACTGAGTTTGGTTGTTGTTGTCAATATCCGATTACTACTGAGTTGGATCTACTCTTGTCAGTTCATTGTAATTCTTAAAAAAAGTGCAGGTCTTCTGAAGTTGATTTGGTGATCTATATAATAGTCGTCCATCACAGGCAAAGATGAAAGTTTCAGAATTTTGTTATTACATCTCTCTTGTGTGTGCAGGGGCGACTAATAGAATCCCTTTGCCACATCTTGGACACATATAGTTGGTTTGTAACTGTTAAGGGAATCTGTAAGTTATTTTCCAGGCAGTTGAGAAGGAAGGGCATCCCAAGGGAAGGAGGAGAAGGTTTTAGCAGTTTCATTGGGATGAGAGCAAGTGTCTACACATATGGGTTGCTGGATCAACCAGTTTTCTTGTTAGCTTTATTCTATACCATGAGCTAACTCTATTGCCTTTCTATTAATGTTAATCTTGAATTTATGCACTCCAGAACCTGGCTAAACCTTTTGGGGATCATTTCCGTGAATGTTGAGGCAGCAGTTGGAAAGAGAACTGACTGCAAAAGAGACAGACAATATCTCTGAAACCACTGTGCCAACACATGCAGGGACACTGTCGACACACAGTGATGCTAGTCAGTCCGGTCCAAGCATTGGAGGGGCAGCCAATGAAAAACAACACGAAAAGGTATATGCATGATGAGAGATGAAAAGACAACATACTGAGTACAATGAAAGGGCAGAGGACAGCGCCAAGTGCAAATTAGACAAGAAAATCGGAACTACAAGCTCTGTTAGCTTGAGACAAGCTTCTAGTTACCGATATTCCTTACAGGCAGAGATCCAAACCCAATCGCGGGTGCCTGGCAAAGAAAGCAGCCCTGGTCCAGCTCTACTGTTGAGCTCTCCTATACCGGAAACATGCTCGCAGAGAGAAAGGGTTCAATACCCGATGGGCTCAGGCACAATTGAGACAAGGTTGTTCAGCTCGAGAACACACAATGCTCCCAAACGTGTGGTGAGACTGATAATGAATTGCTAGGTCTAAAGCAAGCTTGTTGTTCTCTAAGTCTTTGATCAGCAGCTTTCTTTCATTCTTTTCATTATGATGCTGCAAAACAGTTTTCCTGGGATTGATAGTAAAGTAATTCCATGCCAGTTGTTGCAGTCTAACAGGTCTCCTTTTTGGTATTTTTGCCAATGCATATGGGGAAAAAACAGTGGCCTACAGAGTGGACACAATTGCTGATCATATCACAGCCAAAGAAAGGGAATTTAAAATTGTGCACAAATTAAAGAACTATTAGTCCTATCTCTCATTCAAACAAAGTGAGTTAAAGAACTATTAGTCCTATCTCTCATTCAAACAAAGTGAGGTTAAGGATATTGTTAAACAGATTGAAACATAGATCAGAAGAAATACTAGCTGAAGAACAAGCATTCTTTTGTAAAAACAGAAGTTCTACAGAACAAATTTTCAACATCAGAATAATCATTGAGAAGCATCTACAATATCAGCATGAAATCTATCACAACTGTATCAATTTCACTAAGGCATTCAATTTAGTATGTCTAGAAGGTTTATAGAAATAATTAAAAATGTAAATTGTGACAGAAATATAATGGAACGCATTGAAGCACTATACAAAGTAGCAACTAGTGCTGTTCTAATTAATGGTGATAATGGATCCTTTCTCAAAAACAACTGCAGGGGTTCGACAAGGTGAAGGATGCATTTTATCACCAGTGCTATTTAATATATTCTTAGAACACATCTTGCAAGAGACACTACAGATTCATCAAATAACAATTTCAATTGGTGGCCGCCCTCTGTGTAACTTGTTGTTTGCAGATGACAGTGATCTTATGGATGGCAGTAAGAAAGAACTTCAAGAACTTACTTCTAAATTTGAATAAAACTTGCATAACCTATGGTGTGGAAATTAACATTGAGAAAAACAAAATAATAGCAAATAGAGATGACAACATGATTCCTGTAAACCTCTGGGTAACTAGAAACCAGAAGTTGATACTTTTAAATACATAGGATCTTAAGCAGAGATGGAAACACTAACAAAGAAATAAAGACTAGATTTGAAATATCCTCGGCTGCAATGTCTAGATTAAATACCATATGGAATAGAAGGTAAACTTATATAAATCTATAATAATACCTATTATTTTGTAAGGATGTGAGAGTTGGACAGTTACAGCGGAAATGGAGTGGAGAATACAGGCTTTTGAAAACAAATATTACAGATGAATATTGCACATCCATTATACAGAACATAGAACCAATAGAGAAGCAAAATACTCTTGCAGGACAGGAAGGACATCTCATGGCAGTAGTGAATTGGTGCAAACTTGTGGGGTGTGGCTACATAATGAGACACGATTCCCTTTCCAAAACTATCTTACAGTGAACCATTGAGGGTGAAAGAAGAATAGGAGTTCAGAGGAAAGTATGGATTGGTAATATTAAAGACTGGATAGGATTAAGATTCTCCACATTTAAATAAAGAACTGAGAACAGAAATGCATGGCAAAGTTTTTGTTCTGTTTCCAGAGTGGCATACTACGACTCTGAAGGACAATGATGAATATTGACAGGTAGACACAAAAAGCAACACATAAATTGAGTAGGTATATAGCATTTATCAAGGACCGCATACATTTAAACAAGAATGGGTTAATTAGGTCTTTGTGCACATTTGTTAAATTTTGCATGTGTTTACTGGTTTGAGCGCATGCATTTGTGCATGTGTAACTGATTCCAAATCTGATACCATTGTATTGTTTTAGTTAAACCACTAATGGTGTGGATTAACAAAACAGATGACACAAGGGATGTACATTTAGTTATTAATTAATTAATATTCTACAACAGTTTCAATCCTTGTCTGCAAGCTTGTCCACTCGACAACTGTTGAGGATTGCCCGCCGACTTTCTATGTTTCCAAGTGAAGACCTTCATGGAGTTATACACAAGGCCTGTTTGTCAAGGTGAGCATTACCTCTCAAACTTATATTGTCTCCCATGTGTTACTGGGGTAAAAATGGGAGGAAAACATAGCGATAATGTTGCTGCCAGATTGCGCGCATAAAATGTTCTTTTACAGAATTGACAACAATAGAAGGTATCTGTGTGAGGATGAGATGTTTTTTCTTTTCTACGTGTCCGCTTCTGTCTTGCAGTATCTTGTCTGAACTCTTCCGCCGATAGTGCTCCTGTTCTAATGCTGTAACGCCATGCTGTTCTATCCTGAGCGAGGCTCTCCCAAACGCCTACGTCAATGTTAAGATGTTTCAAGGATGACTTGAGCGTGTCTTTGAAGCGTTTTTTCTGTCCACCAGCTTTTTGAAATCCTGCTTTGAGTGCTCCATAATATATTTGTTTTGGCAAACGCGAGTTCTCCATACGCACAAGATAGCCTGCCCAGCGTGCTTGCGCCTTCATAAGTATTGTGTGGATGCTTATTGAGGTTGATTTTTCCAAGACCTCGTAGTCTGGTACTTTGTCCCACCAATTGATGTTTAGTAATTTACGTAGACAGGTAAGATGGAAATGATTTAATTTTCTTGCAAGTCTAGCATACACTGTCCATGTTTTGCAGGCGTATAGTAGGGTTGGTATAACAGCAGCATGATATACTTGTAGTTTGGTGGTTGTTCTTATACCTCTTTTGTCCCATACATTGTTGCGTAATCTGCCAAATACAGCACTATTTTGCCAGTCTATTGTTAATTTCCACATCAATGTTGACATCGCGAGAGAGAGTGCTTCCAAGGTAAGTAAAATTGTCGACTACCTGCAGTTTTTCCTGATTGACGATGATGGAAGTAGCAGTATCTTGGCTATTTGATGTTGCTTGGTGCATGACTTCTGTTTTTTTGGTGTTAATAGTGAGACCAAAGTTGTTGCAGGCCTTTGAGAAGCGGTCTATGGTGCTCTGCATGTTTACGACAGAGTCAGCATACAATGCACAGTCGTCAGCATAAAGTAATTCTCTAACAGTACTAGATTTAGTTTTTGTGTTTGCTTTTAGACAACATAAATTGAAAAGACCACCATCTGTTCTGTAATTGATAATTATGCCAGCTGTTTCATTACTATGGTGTGTTTCCGTTAGCATGGCCGTAAATAACAGGCTGAAAAGAGTAGGGGCCAGCACACATCCCTGCTTTACACCATTTGTGACAGGGAATGCAGGAGATACTCCTCCGTCGCAGATAACACTAGCCATCATACCGTCATGAAATTGTTGTATCACAGTGACAAGTTTTGGGGGGCATCCGAACTTTGTAAGCACCTTCCACAGTCCTTCTCTGTTAACGGTATCGAATGCTTTAGTTAAGTCCACAAATGTTGCTAAGAGTTCACTATGTTGCTCTTGTGACTTTTCCTGAATTTGTCGTGCAGAGAGTATAAGATGCCACTGCTTGAAGCGTACTCTGTATATACAGACCTTGAAGACATGTCCAATGTCTTGAGGTAATGAGGTTAGTCTGTGTGACATCTATGAGGTCTTCCACACAAATGAATTACATTAGACAATAATCTGACTTGGAAGTAACACATCTACAAAGTAACAACAAAGGTCAGGAGGAAGTTAGCAACCTGAGAAAATTAAGTGGAACCACTTTGGTAACCAATTAGAAAATACTTATTAAAGTTTACCAGCAGAGCATATAACCACACTAAAATATTAGTGAACTGTGTGGTGTCTAGTTTCAAGCACCACATTACATGAGCTAGATAAAGTGCAAAACCAGGCACTTGGGATCATCATTGGGTAATGAAATCAACACTATTCGAAGAGAATAAAAACAAAATTGGGGAAATACACTGAGAAAATGCAGACACAAAAAACTGCTAACACAAACAGCATAGTTTCAATAAACTATGTCAGAGGATGTTAGAAAAGTGGAGAGTGTGACAGTAACAAAACAAATAGGTCATAATTACTATATTGAGCTAAAATGTTACGGTAGGCCTATTCTAAATATCAAATACAAAAATAACAACAAACAAAAGAACAAGGAAGTTTACTCCACATTACGGTCCAACTGGGACTTTTTTCAAGAAACATTTAAATAGAAAATAATCGAAATAGAAATCCATTTTGTTTATATTCGTTATGATTTTTTGTTCTTAACTGTTTTTGTTGTCTTGATTAAGTTCCCAATTGGACAGACACGTTGACAATTGTATTTGTTCTTTTTTTTTTATTGTTATTTTCTATATTTTATTATATTATATTGATAGTTTTCTAGTAACCTATTTACTTTATTTGCATTTACCTCTATTTGTATGGTTGCTGCGGCACTTCCTTTTTGTCGGTCACCCTCCGATATTTGGGTTATTTATATTTAACTCTGATGACTTGGATGTTCTTCTCACCGCAGAACTCTAAGTGGTGATGTGACAACGCATGTTGAATTTGGTTCGGAAATGTTTGCTCATTATTGATATAAATAGGTCTAATAGAACGCTTACAAAGGTGATGAATTAATAGGCCAGATCAAGTGAAAATTCAAGGTCAAAGATGAACAATGTGAACGCAGACCAGTCCACACACAAAATAAGTATTGTGTAAAACAACAAATATTTCCATAAAATATATGGAAAACAACGTGAGGACACAAATAGAGTAGAAGGTCACCAATAAGCACAGTCGATTTGAGGAAGGGGGGTGTGGGGGGGGGGGGGGGTGGGAAATATAGTGAGGGGGGGGCACATTAAAAACAATTGTCAAGTTTTGAAAACTATGATGCATAAAATTGATAACCTTGGATTATCAACAGAAAACGTTGACATGTTGGGCTGGAAGAGAAATGGATAGGTGGGGGAGGGACTAAATGGGTAGTTGGCAGCAACAGGAATAGATGCTACTTTAAACAAAAACAGGAATGTTGATATATATTATGATGATGTTCCTCTTTCGTAAGCAAAGATGAGCATGGCATGAAAAACAATATATATGATGAACAAGTAGAAAAAGACAAAATATTTGTGATTGTCTAATTTGGTTTATGAGTTCGTAGATGCACGATGAGTCCGATTCATGCCAGGAAAGCTCTATTGCAGTGCAGAGGGTTTGGGGTAGGAGAGTTTTTGAATGTGTTCTTCCGTTTCCGTCGCCTGTAAATTGCCCGCAGTATTCTTTCTTCTTTCAAATTTAGTTATGCAGTGCAGTGCAGATTGGCACACACAGTGATCTGTTTGTGCCAATCTGAGCGATCAAGGACTTCAGTCTTCCAGGATCGATGCTGCAGTGCTTGAAAGAGTTTTTTTAGTTGATCCTTGAAGTGTTTGTTTTTGCCCTCCACTTGAACATTTACCATCACACAGCTCCCCGTAGTATAATCTCTTTGGAATGTACTTGTCTGGTATACGGATGATGTGGCCAGTCCATCAGAGTTGGGATCTAGCAGGGCATGGATGCTTTGCATATGGGACTTTTGAAGGATTTCCGTCTCTGATACTTGATCCTGCCAATGTACTCTCATGAGGTTTCTTAGGCATCAAAGGTGGAAAGAGTTAAGTTGTTGAGTATATCTTGCATAGACAGTCCAGGATGACACAGCATAAAGCAGTGTTGGTAGAACCGCTGCACAGTACACGTCCAACTTAGTTGTCAAATAGACCATGCCTGATGCAGACGTTGGCACGAAGGCTCCCGAATGCCACACTGGCATGAGCAGTACACAGGGCAACATCCTTGTCAATTGTCACAGTTTATGACAAGGTGCTGCAAAGATATACAAACTTATTGGCAGTATTGAGTTTTTGTCCCTTTACTGTGATTATTGATTGTGTAGGGGACACCTGGCACTGGTTTATACATTACTAATGTCTTCGCGGTGCTGATGGTGAGACTGAATGCATCACAGGCCAAAGAGGTCCATGCTGTCCTGCATGTCTTTCAGACTGTTAGCGTTTAGTGCACATGCACAATTGTTTAACGACCAAGAGGTCGCGAACAATGTCCGTCTTAGTTTTGGTCTTGGTCTTCAATCTACTAAGATTGAATAGCCCTCCATCAGCTCGGTAGCGAAAGCAAATTCCTGCACTGTTATTCCAGAAGGCCTCATTTAACATGGCAGAGTACACCATGCTGAAGAGCGTTGAAGTCAGGCTGCAACCCTGTTGGACACCATTAGTTACTGGAAATGGGTTTAAGTGTGTGCTGTCATCTTGTATACAGGCTGTTATACCATCATGGAACTGGAAAACCATGTTGGTGAATTTTTCTGGACATCCAAATTTGGCCATGATCTTCCATAGTCCTTCACGATTTACAGTATCGAATGCCTTACTTAGATCGAAAAATGTGGTGTAGAAATCAATGTTCTGTTCAGGACCCTTTTCCTGTAGTTATCTGGCAGTGAATATAATGTCAACTGTATCTTTGCCCTGTCAGAAGCCACATAGGCTCTCTGGGAGGAGACCTGTCTCAAGATGGGCTTGCAGTCTGTTCAATAGGACCCTAGCCAGAATCCTCCTGCTATAGAGAGCAGGGATATGCCTCAGTTGTTGTTGCAAGCTAGACGATTTCCTTTTCTCTTGTATAGATGTATGTTGGAAGCATCCTTAAATTCTTATGGTATCGCTTCCATGTTCCATATTGTCTGGAAAAGCTCTGTGAGTTTAGCAGTCATAACAAGACCATTGGCGACGTAAACTTCTGCTGGAATGGAGTATGGACCTGGTGCTTTTCCTATGGACAAATTTGAGATTGCTTTCCCACCTCCTCAAGGCAAGGAGGCTCTGATAATCTTCTTCTTCTGCGTTCGTTCTCAAACTCCTGCAGATTAGCAGGATGTAGTCCGGAGAAAGGAATGCGTTGTGTCATGGTTTACAGCATTGCTGCGATATCTGCGCCTTTCGGCCTGACACATCTGACTTCAGCATGGCTTTGGGTCACTGACCCTATATGGGATGGGACAGCCAACTCCATCCCATAACCTCCTTAGTCGCCTCTTATGACATGCATAGAAGGTAAATAATGTTGCTATTCTTTGCTCCCCTTTCGGGCCCTGGCAAGATTTTATGCAGTACTTATTTTCTAGGCAATAATAAATACATTCAGTAGTTTGTCATTGCTTTCTGAATTTGTCCAACTGCCTGTAGCTGGATTCGAATGAGGTACTTTGACCATCACAGACACACTATGCACTATGCCACCACAGAGCCTGTCTGAACAAGATGTTTAGGGGTAGACAGAACAAGTTGTCATTCTATGCCCCAGTATCAGACATAATAAACTCTGCAACTGCAGATATACAAAGTTCAAGAGTGGCAACTCTGTCATGTAGACATGTCAGACTGCAGAGCACATACTTCATGAATGCCATGAATATCAAATGCTGAGATAAACACACTAGTCCAGGGAAACAAAACTGAAAGCAAAACTCAATTGACCTTGGTATAAGCTACAAAATAGTCAAGTTTATAGAAGACCACTGTAACAGAATGGTAAAGAGTACATCTCAGATGACCAAGGTATACTCTAGATCTTTCTCTAGATGAGACCATGGCTGAAGTGCTGCTAACTCATCTGGATTCCAATTCTCAACTCTGATTTCGGTCTGAAACTTTGAATTGGGATGTTCTACATCTTTCATTGTGAGAGCTTTTATTCAAAGCTTTATTTCTTACCCAGGAGCACCCTCACATGGTTGTTATGCAATAGTTGAAGCAGGGTTTCTTCTTTGAGAGTGGTCTACTGAGTGAGATGTTTTGATCAGGATGATTTTGTGTGTTCTAAGACCATGAGCACCCTGTTTTCATGCCAGATGTTGGGGAATTGTAGCTACCTTTTGTTTATCTTTTGCACAACACTGCTCTCTAGCATGTGTTGCTTTATTTTTTACTCTTTAAGAGACATTATACTGACATTACTCTATCCATAACATCATTTTCTCATGTCAGGGACTTGGACATTTGACCAGCCTTATGATGACCTTCCGTTCCAGTTTATCCGAGCCAGAGCATGTTGTGCCAGTGTCGTGATCTGTGCTGGCTGAGAGACACTGATCGTAGACATGTAGAGATGCATTTAGGTTCTTTACTAGCCCCTTCAGAATTGTAAAAAAGCAATTTGAAACCCTTTGCATGCTGGGATCTCAAGTTAGAGTGCTCATCTCTATGTTTAATGAAAAGTGTAGATAACACAGCTACAAGCTACAGAAACCTAGGATTACGCAGCAGAAAAATTTGATCATAACTGTTTTGTTACTTAACCCTTCAAACCTTTGCCAACTGGCCCTTAAAAAATCCCATCCCCTGGGTGCCTGAGCAAAAATACACAAAAAGGACACCCCAATAGACTGTAGTTATATTAAAAGAAATAAGATATAAAATTATTTTCTGTTATATAGTATTGACTGACCTTTTGCTGTCCAGTGTTTTTGATTTATTTTCCAGTCCTCCCAACATGTAGACTCTTGCTTTAGGCACAAATAAGTGGTGCAATAACAGCACCAAAATTAGGTATTTACTTTTTTGACACATTGATGAACCAACATAATTACAACTGTCGTAATTTACAGATCTACTTGCGAACAATATTCACTCAGGCTCAAGCGATTAGAGTATTTCCATATCGTTTTCAGAGTAATCAACATATCATTCTAATTTATCATTCTCTGAATCATCAAACACAAACTCTACAATATGTTCAGCTTTTTTTGAACACACAAACATTTTTTACCACATTGTTTTGGTTTAAAATACTAAGGCTATTGTCAAAACGTGTATGCTATTTTGTGAAGCAGCAATCCCACAATTCATTGAACACATTGTGTTGTCGGTAAATGCATAAATCGATTTATTAATAATAGTTAATTTGGGGTAAAGTTTTGTGTAGTCGAAGTACCCAGCAATATATTGTGTAAATCCCATAATTTCAGGATATTGGGTTCTAAGTGTTAAGCTAAGTTATACATTGTGATATTTGATTACATTTTGTTATTGGTCTGGAACTGAAACAGATTTTTACCACGTCTGGCACAGTCAGCTTTAAATCAGTTTCTGGAAGAGTGTAAAATACTTGCCCCAAGTGGATCAAAGCATCTTGATGACTACCAACATTCTGTGACTTGTATGTTCATCTTGTATTTGTTTCAATGTTTATATAGCTAAATAGCATTAATTAGTGGGTCATCAGGAGGGTATTTAGATCAAAGAATAAAATGTTTGCTCAAACTCATGCAATAATCAATCAATGAGTCAATCATCTTGTAAATTGGAATAAATAATCATGTTTCTCCACAGCTACCTGCCTCTTGTATGAGTACCATGTTTGGTTAGTGACATTCTGCCGTTCTATGATGAAAAGTTCTGTCTTTGTCTTCCTCTGTGGGAATATAAATATTAAAAAATATAAAAAAAGGGTTGAATAGTAGTTTTCACCATTTCAAACAAATATGTCTTTATCATGATCTATCTATGTGATATCACCTGTGCAGAATGTTGTCCTTACTGTTATTCTGTAAGCAACTTGGATGTGTATGCAGTAGAAAAGTAAAATAATTGAATGCACAGAAATTGAAGTAAAACTATGCGCCACTATATGATAAATGAATGTCAGATTCAAAATAGAAAATAGGTTCAATAGCAGTTTGTGGAGAACAAATATACGGGGATGTGAATGCTGCGATCAATGAGCACATCTGTTGGGAGATTGTAGTATTAAATATTGTAAAAATAAGATTATACACCTTCGGGACAGAATGAGAAATGTCTTTGTTTAATTAGCAAGTTTAAATATAGATAAATTTCAACACCTGCTAGGGAAGCTTGAACATCTATAGGTTTGCCTAGCATGCAGTGATTTTACAGTAAATGTACATGAAACGGATCCATCATTACCTTCAACAATGCATGTGTAAAGTTGGATTCACTTTACCTAAAACCTACTCAACGTTGACCTGCCAGTGTTGGAACCATGTTTCATGCTTTTATAAATAGCTAAACTGTCAGAGGATATTCAACAAGGTTTGAGAGTACTGCAGTAATAAAAATATGTTGAATATTGAATAATTTTCCACCGAAGACGGATGTGTCGGGGCATTAGCGCAAATAAAAAAATGACACAACGCATTTCAATTCTCTGGGCTACATCCTGCTGGAAATCTAGTAGGACCATGGTCTTGCTACAGGAGAAATTCAGCAGGAGTTGAGAATGTACTCTGAAGAAGAAGAATAATAAATTGTTGGACCATAACATAGAAAAAAGTCCTTGTTCCTGTGTTTATTTTTATTTCTCTTTTACTGTGGTTTGGTAGGTAGATTATCTAGTAACAATATTACATTTAACATCTGTATTCATGATTTTAATTTGTTGTCTCTGAGTTTGGTTCCATTGTCAACATTAAATTTACATATAATGTGTACATATGAGGTATGTGTACAAATTCTGTAAACTTATATTAACATGGAAAAATTGTACTAGTTGATAGGTATGCATCAGCTCTTCTTTCTTTTCTTTTCACTGTATACCCCTTTATGCCTTGCAGTATTTGAGTTCTCTGGAGATGGCTTTTTTTGTGTGCTTCATATATGTATGTATCAAGAGAAAGCGTTTGATAGAGTCAACAGAGATGTACTATGGGAAACTCTAGAAGTGTATTGTATAAAAGGACAATTGTTAGAAAGTATAAGAGCTTTGTATAAAAACTGCTAATGTGTAGTAAGAACATCAGAACACAGACGTATCTGAGACAAAAGCAGGAGTGTGTCAGGGTTACATGCTCTCACCCTTGCTGTTCAATATATACATAGACAGAATAATAAAAGAGGCAAAAAATGCAGAGGACAACATCACAGACTCAGAATAAGATAACTCAGAGCAACTAAACAATGAACTGCTTTTCGCAGACGAACAGAGCCTCAAATACGAAAACGAAGAATAAAATACAAAATCATGTTAACTCACTATCTGCAACATGTAGAAAATACAACATGAAGATCAATACACAAAAGACGGAAACTATGAAAATATCATATACCCAACAAAGTGGAAGAAACAAATGGAAATGGAAGAAAAACATGATGCAATACATCACTTCCAAAGATATCAACAGACCACACTATTTCGCCTTAAAACAGGCCACTGCAGACTGTTGGATCACCTTTACCGATTGAGGATCTCATACACAGATGAATGTCCATGTGGATCCGGAACCGACTCTGGGACACATACTTCAGGATTGCCCAACATACAAAGAACAGAGACAGCAGACCTGGCCAGAGGATACAGACTTGAGGCGAAAGCTATGGGACAGCTGCTCTGACCTGAAGAAGACAGTGAACTTCGCCCTGACAACAGGCCTGACAATATAACATGACCACAGATGCTGAATGCATAGGGGTAAAACAAGTAACAGAGTTCAAATATCTCGGTAGTATTTTTACAGAAAATGGAAGCCTCGATAGAGATATAGAGACGAGATGTCAAAAGGCAAATTCAGTAACATACCAACTGTCACCACTACTTCTTCATCTTAAGATCTACAGTATATTCCTGCCAACTTTGTGCTACCAGTGCCAAACCTGGTCTCTCTCATCTTCACATTACAGAAAGATAGTGACATGTGACATGAAATGCTTGAGGAAAGCCACAAGGGTCATCAGGCTCAATATATTGCAAAATGAAGATATCAGGGAAACAACAGGTATAATACCTTGCACAAAATACATAGAAAGGCAGCAGATTAAGTGGTTTGGCCACATTATGAGAATACATCACGACAAGTTGCCTATGCAGGCATATATCCAAATGAGATCAGGGTACAAAACCAGAGGAAGGCTGCAGAAAAGATGGATAGAAAATGTCAGGGACATCCTAAACAAACACAGTCATAGCACAGTTGAGGCCACACATCTGGCTCTAGAATGCAAGCTCGAGCTCCAGTCAACCCTACGCTTAATGGCAAAAGTGGATAACAAACACCTGGGGGGAGACAATAGACAATATATGTGTGTTTTCATTTATTCTTTTATTTCTGTAATCCATCGTATGCCTGTTCTGCCCCTGGTTATGTATCTATTGTGTCTGTATATGCCTCAATTCATAACAATAATAATAGAGTTTATGTTGGTTTTAAATATATTGTTAGAGTAGTTGAAAACTTGTGGGTCATGGGGTTAATAAATACACATTGTCTTTACAAGTAGTTGAATTAGGAAGAGAGAGTGTGGTAGAAGAATCGTTCAACTCATCCCCAGTTTAAATGAAGTTGAATGCTAGTATTATAGCTCAACTATGATTCTAATAGCTCAATATTATAGCTATGATAGCTCAACTAGAAGAAAGACAAGAGCTGCTCACTGTCCCACAGAATAATCCCACCCATGCTCAGAAAATGTGGTAGACAATTTCAACCACACAAAGGACTCATTAGTCACAGTTGGACACATCACAGACATTATCTTCATCATCATCCCAGTTGAGCTGAATGGTCATCATTGACTTTGATGGACAAAAAACATTGTTTTCACACACTGTATATGTTCATAGCTGTGTAGATCACTACTTCAATCTCTCATGATATAGCAGCCAATGTAGAATTATTATACTTTTAACCAATGTTATGTTATGTTATATTCCTCCAGGGCCATAGGCGGCGCATAGGGCAGAAACCATAGCTTTCAATTTCTGTCTTTGTGATGCCAGGTCTTTCAATTGTTGCGTGTTGTTTAGGTTCATTGACATGCCTTCTCTATTAATGGTTCTTCGTAGAGTTTCTTTAGGTCTCCCTCTTCTTCTCACTCCGGGTGGCACCCAATATAGTGACTGATGGGGAATTCTTAGACTGTTCATTCTGAGAACATGGCTGATGTAAGTCCAACGCCTTTGTCTAATAAAGGAAGATATATAGGTTTGTTTGCTTTCCTCTCTTATAGTAGTGTTAGATTTAAATTCACTCCACTTAACATTCAGAATGGTACGTAGGCATTTGTTTTCAAAGGAGTCGAGTCTCTTATCTGTGGCTTTTCTTTTAACCAATAGCTAGATAATAATTTTTGTTTTGTTTAGATAACTTTATGATTTTATGTCGTGGGGTTAATAAATACATATTACTATAAGACTGATACTCAACCAAAATGTTCAATTCCATAATCAATATCAATAAAACCCATAACCCTTCAGGGTCGTAGGGGTACCACATTGGAAGCTTCAGCACACAGAGTCCTCCAGCGAATTCTATCCTCAGCGATGCGGATGAGTGTGGAAATATCTAGCCCTGTCCATTCCTTGATGTTGTCTGTCCATGTCTTTATTTGTCCTCCTCTGCTTCTTCCACCCTCGACAGTTCCCCGCAGTATTGTTTTTGACAAGGAATCGTGCCTGCATACATGTCCGAACCATGCTAGTTTTCGTAATATTGTGTGTAAATTCCATAACACACACAACTGAAAATTTGTTCAGGTTTATTTGTGTTGGGGGAAAAATTAGATGCCTTGAATTTACCATATGTTGTTCATCCATCACAAATGATGATAATCATTTGTTGTATCCACTTTTGAAAATTAGTTATGTCCTGGATTATGAGTTTCTAGATGACTAATAAGCCCTATTCAAGCCACAAATTTCCTTGGACAATTAGGGCGTGAAATGACCACTGTAGATGGTTTTTGATCTATCTATTACTTTCTATCTACTCTCCGCTGTTTAGCTGCTGCATTTCTCCTCTTTTCACAGAATAATGTGCCATTTTTGACTGTTGAGCACCAATGTAGATCTATTTTGTACAAATTCAAATTTTCATGGATGTAAAAATGACTTGCACTTGGGATTTTCATTTAAGTGAAAAGGAGTTGGTTGTGCAAAGTGTTGACCTCACTCTCTTGTCAGACCTCATTTCAAACCAGTGGCAAGATGAGTCGAGGCAACTGGAAGTGAAGTATAGACCACATAAATGCTCTGTGCTGACACTTTCAAGAAACAGACTAGGTCCAATGAGGAGATTGACAGACATGATTACACACCAGTTGTCCAGTTTTTTCTCTTCAGTTTTATTGTGGTCTTAATAAATTATCTTTTGTGTTTATTCATAAGCTTTCTTGTAATGTTAGCGATCTTATTTAATAGGTGAGGTGAAGCATGGACTCGTGAGAATAGGAGAGACAACAGTTCCAGTCTATAACCCACAGAACAGAACCAAAGTGCCAGATATCTTATTTTATGAAAATCCACAGGTGAGACCCTGCACTAGATTCTAAGACCAAAAAAACAACCAAATGGTTCATTATGTACCAGTATATTTACTTATTGATGCTTAGATCTTTGATTAATATTTGAACTTTCTTTTAACATTTTGGATACATTTGACGGTTCACATTATCAAAAGCTTTGATGTATAAAGTACAATTATAGATCTGATTTTACTTCTATTTCTCTCTTTATTAGTGTTTATGTATGTGTATGTATATATAGATGTGCGATTCTGTGGCTGCATGGTACCAGGTTCGAATCCTGGCACAGTTCATGCATCCTGAACTTTCAGAAAGCAATGATAAATTACTGAATTATTTGTATTGTCTAAAAAATCACTACAGTCAGAATGTGGTGGGTTGATGGCCTGAATAGGATAAGCTACCAATTGTGTGTGTGTGTGTGTGTGTGTGTACACACATGCATGCACGCACACACAAACACACACACCTATAGATATATGTATATATATATAACATAATATATATAAAACAAATGGAAAAATGGACAGAATACTTTACATAGGTACCGAATAGACCATAATACAAATATATAAATATCGGTATAAATATATATATCAAAATATAAAGAGCTGTCAGATATCTGAAAATGTGGAGAGGGCTGTTAACTTTCAGAGATACTTCAAAACATTCAAAAGTGAAACTAAGAACCTATTGTTTGCTGCTTCTTAGTCGGGTAGTTAGTTGGCCAGAAATAATACATTATCATTTGTATTATTACTGAATAGACCACCACCAGCATTAGGCCTTACTTTGAGATCGAACCAAACATATCATTTTTGTTAGCATCATACCATGAATTTACACTTGATGAGATCAAACAAGCAGTTTGCGCAGTAAAAAACTAATCAATTTCAAAGCATCTGGCCCACATTACGATAGATGGTGCACGCCTGAAACTTGTAGCTACAAGCTTAATATCTTAGCAACCTTTTTTGAGCATGACTGAACATGACAAATTTATTGCTCATCTGCGAGTGTATCTGCCTGTCTGGGACTCGTGAAAGAGAATATGCTAGACAAATATTATTGGATTTCTTGAGAATTTATAAAATTTATAAAATGAATTTGAAAGTCTGACACATAGTCTGCAGCATATTGGCTTCCCAACTAGTTTGCACTAGAGAGCACTAGTTTCTACCATATACACTGAATTAAGTTCTGAATGAACATAGATAGTATGCACAGTTTAAAGTGAAAATCCTACTTTCTCATTTTCAAGAACAATGTGAAATTGTTTTCTGTAACTACTGTGTAAATGTTTTCTCATTGCCATTGTCAACTATTTAAAACTGAACTAGTCATCTATAGGGGTTACTCAAACACAACTCCATCAAATATGCTCATGGTTTGCAAGCTGATTGTCAACCTTATACTGGTAATTAAATGTATTAATGGCACATTAAAATCCAAAAAATTGTTAAATATCCTATGCAGGACATACTCCACATATTATTATTAAATAAGCACCTCTGAGAGTACAAAGAAGTTGATTTGAATACATTTTTCAAGTTATTTTGTAATAATTCTCTGAGACGTAGCACTGGAAGATTTTTTTTTTTTTTTAAATGTGAATCTGTAAAACTCATACATATGTGCCAATTTGTCTTTTTCTCTAGCATTTGACAGTGATGGAAGACATGCTGAAGGATTTCACTCTTGGTGAGCATTTGCTATTGGTGGGAAATCAGGGTGTTGGAAAGAATAAAATTGTAGACCGCTTCTTGCAATTGCTGAATAGGCCCAGGGAATATATACAGTTACATAGGTGAGTGAAAGTAAACATCATCATCAAACCCAAAGCTCATCAGGGTTGTAGGGGTGTCACTTTAGAAACATCAGCCACACCTCTCTATTCTGTCTTTTTGAGGGGGAAAAAAACTAAATCCTGTCCAGTCGGATATTATCAATCCATAATTTCTGTTGTCATCTTCCACTTCTTCTCCACCATCATCTGTACACTGCAGGACAATCTTAAAAAGGGAATCATGTCTCATGTGTCAAAAACGAAAAAAATGTGTGATGATTTATCATTGTCAGGTGATGCTTTTGTTTACCTGCAACATGGGGGAACTTTTGTACTCTGTTAGTTTTAACAAGAGATAAAACTCTGGTCTCTAGAAACAAGAAATGGGAGGGACAGGAGCTGTTGTCAGTTTGACATACCAAGTAATTTTATGACCATATACAGAGGGGCTAGTAGTTCAGTTCAAGTGGAGATCAGAAATTGCAAGAGAGACAAGAACTAACTTAAATAAATTAGTTGGTCTACATTGTTTTTTAACTTTATATATATATCAATCCACATACATTATCTCATTAGTCAAGCACTTCATCAAAATAGATTTCATTTTCAAACTGAACACATTGATTGCAGAACATTTTACTTAATAATTTTTATTTAAAAAAATATTTAACTCCTGATTATATTGTCATTTCTTATATACCATGTGCCAGGCAGTTGGTGGTGTAACAACAAAACCATGAGGTTGTGATGACTGGATTACCAGAACTGTGACCTCCACTCTTGTTTTAATGGATGTAAAGTTCTGATATAACAGAATTAGAATAGCATCCACATTTGAAAGTAGAGTATCTCACAATAATAGGTGAATTTGACGTAACCAAACCTAACCACAGACAAAATTACCAGAATCACAAACTCCACTAATGATATAGTACTAGGAATATCCCGGGGATTGTGGTGGCTGAATTACCAGAACCATGAGCACTATTTTTTTTATCATTAAGAGTGCTGATATATCATAATTGGTCAGATGTCTTGATATAACATAATTGGTCATATTATTACTGATTTTAATAGATTGTTTGTAGTATCACTGGTATACATTGTTTGTTTGTAGTATCACTGGTATACATTGTTTGTTTGTAGTATCACTGGTATACATTGTTTGTTTGTAGTATCACTGGTATACATTGTTTGTTTGTACGAGGCGTGTTCAAATGAAAACGGGACTTGTGGATTTATTTAAAAAGTATCATACGCAATTTAATATTTTCAACGGAATTGAACAAAGCAACCACTTGTGAATAAGAATGCACCTGGGTTCATCAGAAAAAATCTCCGTATGCATTTAGGCAAGCATCCCACTGTTTAGGTAGACGTCGAATGCCGTCCGAGAAAAAGTTGCGTGGCTGTTCTCTGAACCATGTGGTCACCGCTGTCTTCACGTCTGCGTCGCTGTTGAATCGCTGTCCCTTTAGTGCTTTCTTCAACGGTCCGAACAAATGGAAATCACACGGGGATAAATCGGGACTATAGGCTGGGTGATGAAGAACTTCCCAATTCTTCTTTGCCAATGTTTCCTGCACAATTTTTGCGACGTGCGGACGAGCGTTGTCGTGGAGAAGAATCACACCTTGAGAAAGTCTGCCTGGTCGCTTAGCCTTGATGGCCTTATGCAGCTTGTCTAAAGTGTCTTCATAATGGGCGGCATTGATGTTGACACCAGGTTCCTTAAAATCAGTCAACAAAAGCCCTTCATGGTCAAAAAATGCAGTCACCATAACCTTCCCAGCAGAAACCTGTGTCTTGAATTTTTTGGGTTTTGGTGAACCTGGATGTTTCCATTGCATGCTGTCAATTTTGCTGCTCGGTTCATAGTGGTGGCACCACGATTCATCACCTGCCACAATGCTCAACAGAAATGCATCACCCTCTGCCCTGTAACGCATCAGGTGGTTCAAACTCCACCCCATCCGTTCTTCCTTATGGTGGTCAGTCAACATCCGTGGGACCCACTGTGAACACACCTTCCGATAGTTCAATTTCTTCCGAACAACCATGTGGGCTGTCCCAATTGACATATGGAATTCTTCTGCAAGCGAACGAATGCTCCGACGACGGTCAGTCAGTACTGCTTTATCAAGCACGGCTATGGCTTCTTCTGTTGCAACAATATGCGCCTGACCTGGCCGTGCAAGATCTGCCGTTAACTCACGTCCGTCTTTAAACATACGCACCCACTCCATCACTCTGGTCCTCGACAAACATTTGTCACCATATGCTGCCTTCATTCTCCGATGAATGTCTACTGCTTGACATCCTTCAAATGAAAGAAACTGGATCACAGCACGCTGATTCACTTTGGACGGGTTCGGAATCACACCCGCCATATTGTTAACAGTCTTCTGCAGCACATATGCATGCTGGGAAGATGAACACGTGACCGTATGTAAATTATTGGATACTCATTACTAGTGCAAAATGTCATCAATATCAGTGCGCTCTATCACGCGTGGTGTAACAAGTCCCGTTTTCATTTGAACACGCCTCGTAGTATCACTGGTATACATTGTTTGTTTGTAGTATCACTGGTATACATTGTTTGTTTGTAGTATCACTGGTATACATTGTTTGTTTGTAGTATCACTGGTATACATTGTTTGTTTGTAGTATCACTGGTATACATTGTTTGTTTGTAGTATCACTGGTATACATTGTTTGTAGTATCACTGGTATACTGTGTTGATATTTTATGTTGAAAATATGTGATAATGGATTGTCACATTTTTATTTTCATTGTTTCCATGGAATGTTAATATAAAAAAATATAAAATTACACTCACTTTCAACTGTGATGTTGGCCCCCACTATTTAAAAAAATGAATATTATACTAGAAAGTCAACGTCCCATCTTGTATTACATATAATTCAAATAATGTTCAATACAAATTCACTGTTGTGTTTTCTCAAAAATTATTTTGTTTCATCGAATTATATGTTTTAAACATATCTTACTACTTTTCCAGCAGGATTTAGTTCAGTAAAGAGAAGTGTGTTGTGGTGCCATCTGACTTTAGCGGTCAGATTGTATTAATTTTTATTACTGTTTCTGTTAAAAAATATAGAGACACAACAGTCCAGACATTGACACTACAGCCAACAGTGAAGGAGGGAATCATTATGTATGAGGATTCTCCATTGGTCAGTGCATGTCATCTGTGAACACATTATTAGTGACAAAATACTCTTGTTTTGATGTGTCTATTTTTGTCTATTATTATAGATATGTACAAAGTAGGGGTAGGAGTTTTCAATTCTGAACCAAGTGTGGTTGCAATTTTTATTACAGAGACTTATAATATTTTTGTACTGATTATAAGTACATTTTAAGTATGATTTTGTACTGATTTTAAGTATAATTGGTGTAAAGTAAATATTTTAATTGTTCTCTCCTTTTTTTTGGAATGAACTATTTTCGGACATAATTTTCAGTAACAGTGTGCATGTGCTGCATTTTGTGTAATGTTTAAATAATCATTGTGAACTGTTACAAAAACTTTTAGATGAGAAATCGTGATGGAAACTCATTTAAAACATGAAATGAGATAACAGTAAACAATTTTGCTTTCTGCATGTTCTATATTCCTGATCAAATTTCCATATTAGCAGGTTGTAGTTCAGAAAACAGAATGTGTTGTATCATAGTTAATAGCTTAACAAAACAGATTGTGTTGTATCATAATTTATAGCTTAGCGAAACAGAATATGTTGTATCATAATTTATAGCTTAGCGAAACAGAATATGTTGTATCATAATTTATAGCTTAGCGAAACAGAATATGTTGTATCATAATTTATAGCTTAGCGAAACAGAATGTCTTATATCATAGTTTATAGCTTAGCATTGATATTTGTGCATTTTGGCGCAACACATTCAACTAATTTAACCCTGTAGATGTCCAGTTTGTACTAGTTCCATGTTTAATATCAAATTCTCAAAATCTGAGCCTTGATGTCTTGTCTCGTCAATCCTTGTGTCCACATCTAGCAGGTGCTTGTGAAGCAGTTTCATGAAAGATCACAAATTTAACATGAGGATGATCTTGAAGAAATGTAGAGTATAACATTGAATTACATGCATGTTTCATAGACTATACCAAAGCATTCGACTGCATGAACCACTAACAAATGTGGGAAATAATGAACAACGTGGGTTTCCCAAAACACATTGCAAGTTTAATAGCAGATCTGCACAAAGGGGTAAGATAAGACTGTGCCTTGCCTCCATACTTGTTTAACATCTATGCTGAAAAGTTAATAAGAAACGTGAAACAAGAAAAATAATGAAGCATGAATTCAGACCCATAAATATAGGATGGCTGCAGATTCCAGAAATTAGATATGCCGACGACACAGTGGTATGAACAACAAATGAACATGACCTACTGGATTTAATTAAGTCAACCCAACAATTCAGCAAACAACAAAACTTCTTTTTAAACATGAAAAATACAAAAATTATGGCAACCAACAAAACGAAATAAAGACCCAAAATTAATATAGAGAACTGCAACTTAGTGACACTGATTATTTAGGAACTAATATAAACAATGCGGGTGACTGCAAAGTTGAGATTAAGAGAAGAACAGCAATGGCGTTGACAAAATTAAAACAACTAAAGAAATTGTGACAGAGTTCTAACATAAGAACAAAATTGTGCTTATTACGAGCATGTGTGTTTCCAGTGGTGACATATGGATGCGAAGTATGGACACTAAATAAAACGTTGTCTAAAAGAATAACATAATTTTAATTAAAGTGCTACAGATTAGTTCTGAGAATGCCATGGACAGCAAAGGAAACAAACCAGGTGGTGTTAAGCACAAACAGTGTCTAAGTGGGCTGGCTTATGAATACCATATTAAAGAAAAAAACTATGATTTTTTGGGTCACGTTAAGAGACATGACAGTATGGAGAGAGTGATATTGGAGGGGATGATAGAAGGTAACAGAGGTAAAGGCTGACCATGACGCCGGTGGACAGAAGACATACAGGATTAAAGGTTTAAAAGCCGTAGAAGATTGACTTCACTGTACTCTGTTTCCCATATGTACTCCGTCCCTCTCAACGAAGTGGCACGCCGCCTGCCGAGAGTACCACTCATAGCACGTAACTCCGTAGCTTCAAGTGATAATCCACAGGGATCTCCGAAAAAAAATCCACCTTTTAAACAAGACGACACGAGTCTGATTCGAACCCGTGACCTCTTGAACACAAGGCAAACAGCTTAACCACTACGTCAGGGAGATCCCCTGAGACATACAGGAATGCCTACACATGTCCCTAAAGGAGACGGGACAGCTTGCTCAAGACCGAGGAGAATTCAATAGATCCATAAAGAAGACTACGTTCCGGAAAGAATATGCCATGTGATGATAAACAGAAATATCTTCACACAGCCAACACCAATGATAATGTATTATTGTCTCTGACAAATAATATAACAATAAATAGGAAAATACAAAATGTTAAGTCAATGAAGATAACAAGAAACAAAGGAATAAGAACTTTTTCCATGTTACAATTTAATGAAAACTTTCATCAAGAAATAAACATGAACTAGTATAAACACAAAATAAACACAAACATGTACATACTACATGAGCAATACAATGGAATGGTCTCAAATGAATGAAATGGAAGAGAAAATATGCAACCATGTTTAGTTAGTTATAATGAATAGTGCTGCTCATTTCAATTTTATACACCATCGATAGACACAAACCAAACATGGTAAGTGGAATGCTACAAGAAAATGAGTCATGAGTGTCACACCTTATTAAGTTTACACATTAAATAATACTGGGGACAGAGGTGACCATTGTGGTAGTCCAGGGTTTATGACTGTTGGTGCCGAAGACCAACTCCCACACTTAAGAACAACCTGTCTCTGAAAAAGTGCAGAGATAATCCACCTGACAATGAAAGGACTAACTTGGAGTTGCAACATTATGGTCATCAAGAAATCCAAGGGAACTCTGTTATAAGCATCTTCCAGGTCTATTGCAGCCGCATACGTCTCCATTCGTTCGTCAAAACATTTGAACACTTCTTGCGCAAATATGGCGACGTTGTGCCAAGTTTGCTTACCTGGACGATAGCCTCCCAAAGTTGAGGGCAGCCTGTTATTCCTCTCTAGATGTAAACATGTGTATACAGTCCAAATAACACGCTGTCAGATTGCAGGACCAGGGAGAACTATGCCCTATGCTGACTTCTTGGTATATAGGCAGGGCAGAAATAGAAAAACGATCACCAGGAATTTGCAGGAGGAGATTGATTGTAAAGGGGATTAGTGCAGTAATTCTGGAGCTTTTGTTAATCCATCAAAGGCATCGATAACATGGTTTTCCCTAAATAATCACATAGTAAACATGCCCACGCCATCTGTTACTTTGAGAGGGGATGTCCTCAAGAGAACCAGCACAATGAAGTATTTAGGGGCTATGTTGGACCGAAGTTTGAGTTTCAAATATCATGTTGACCACATCATTGAAAAGGCCTATAAAGGTCTTGCAGCAATAAAAGTTATGGCTGCTGCTCAATGTGAACAGAGGCTGCCATTTCTGCTGTATCAGGGATTGATGGTGACGGTAGTAGAGTACGCACTGGCGATTCTGCACTGAGTCAGACTGAAAAAGAAAGATTGGATAGAATCCAGAATGAGGCATTGCGAATCATTTTAAAGAATACAAATCTGCAGGGCGTGGGACTAACTACAAATCACCGCTGATAAAGAACATCCTCTACACCCTGAAATTCTCAAAGTGAAAGGCAGTCGACTTAAGAGAGGATAGTTGTGGATGGGGCGTGCAGAGGATATTATACAGAGTGTGTGCAGATTGGAGGACGTACTATCTGGTGCGGAATGGAGTCGTGCGCCCTTAGATTGTCCGATAGCCTTCAAAGTAATAATAACACTCAGTAGAGAATGCAGGGAATGGTGTCCAACAGTGGTGGAGTCGGAGGTACTCGCTATAATCGATGAAAATTCCAGGGAAGATGACATGATTGTATTTACAGATGTGTCGGTTGAGAGATACATTAGAAGTGCCTGGGTCTTCATGGCTCAAAGGTGGGGGGAAACCATCAGAGAGGAAATGGGTGCATTCGCTCAGAGGACAAGGAGCATGACAATGGAGAATTTGGCAGTAACCAAAACTTTGCAATGGGTCTGCTCACAGATAGTCTGCAAGCATGCCTGCGTACTCAGTGACTCGATGAGCATGATTGTGAAAGTTCAGGTGGGATACATTCGGGAACAGTGGCTGGATGCAGTGAAAAATTCCTGCATGCATAAAGTGACTTTCATTTTTGTGCCTGGACATGCGGGAGTCCGGGGTAATGATAGAGCAAATAGGTTGGCCGCACATGCTGCTACTACGGCTGTTGATGGAGTGATGGATCGAGCAGACATTTTGAATGCCCTACGAAAAAACGCACGAGCAAATGACTGCATAAGTGACGATGACTCTTGTTCCATGACTAAAATAAAGTAATTTTGTTTGAAATGTAGTGTCGCTAGAAAGGAGTGGTTTTGTGGGCAAGAAAGAATGATGGTCAATCAACTGCATACTGGGACCGTCAGTCAGCGTGTAATGGCGGCTACACTCAAGGAGAGATCTGAGCTCCTATGGACTTGTCTGGAGTGCAGTGACGATGATCCAACGACTAACGAACCAACTAACTAACACCTTATTAAGTGAATGCTACACGTCAATGATGCTAACTGTACACACATACAAACATTAAAAAAAGTGTACATATGTAAGATCACACAAAGGCATGTATAGAGATGCGGGCTACCAATAAAGAGCGTCTAAATTAAGGTTAGTGGATCAGTAGTTGAGGAGAGGAATGGGAGCTGTGTTTAATGACACAGACAATAATGCATGAGCCAAATGTCAGTTATAAAACACTGTTACCAGTGTAGTTTTACTATTGTGAAAACTAGCGATGTGATCTAAATATGGCTAGATCTTGGGATATAGAACAGGTGAGGGGGTTAATTAGGAATTACTGTATGTGTGAATATTAAAGAAAGTAGGAGATGGTATGTGATGTATGCTTGTGTGCTAATTTATGTTGTGGAATTATTGAGATTACACATAATTTTAAACAGGTTGTGGCTGTCAAACTTGGTCATGTCCTTGTTGTGGACGAGGCTGACAAGGCACCCACAAATGTCACATGTGTTCTGAAAACTTTGGTTGAGTCAGGAGAAATGCATTTAGCAGATGGTAGAAGGATTGTTGCAGGTAAGTCACACAATTTTTGCCACAAGGATCGCTATTGTCACCTGTATTATTAAACATTTGTGTTGTTCCCTGTATCTCTTTGTTAGGTTGTTTTATTTTGGTAACACATCTACCTATGTATATCTTGACACTTATGGGAATTCCCCTTGTGCAGTAATGCTGATTCCTAATCAAGAATCAAACATTATCTTGAACAATATTAATGTATAAATAACCATGTGACAAGTCTTATTTTACATGCATCTACTTTTAGCTGACTCAGGAATTGTTCCTAGCAAGAATGTGATTGTTGCACATCCTGACTTCAGAATGATTGTGCTAGCAAACAGGCCGGGCTTTCCATTCTTAGGAAATGATTTCTTTGGTGCTATGGGTAAGTGATAATAAAGTTATTGATCCTTTTAATAATATTGTGTTTTCAGGGATGATTTCATGATGATGATGATGATTTCCTTCTTTGCAAGCAAAAATAAGCGCTGCATTTATAAAAAGTTTATTAGGTTTGGTGTTTGGCTCCACACAAATGTCTTATATGTGCAATTCAAGCTCAGAAAAACCTGTTGCAATGGGAACAGAAATCAAGAGGATCTTGAGATGATGGAAAGCTGTCAGACTACTCATGTATTCGTCTCTTTCAAATTACCTGCTGTTTTCTTCGTTTTATCTAACACTTTTTTCTACTCGTTTCATTGCATTCTAATTTATTATATTCTGCACTAATCTGGTCTTGTAAGACTGAACAGCCAAGAGCTATAGTTTCCAAGAGCTTAAATCAATGCAGCAGTGCTATAGAGGTAGCCTTAAGTTATCGTTCAATGCTTATTCTGTTTTCTGTCCACAATTTGAATGCTATGATGTGATTTGTATGAGTAGAATTAGATTTTGGTGAGTTAGATGTGAGCAATGCTTTCAACTTCACTCTCTCAGCCCTTCTCACTTAAACACAGTTTCAAGATGAAGTCAAGACTACTTAGCAAGCAAGTAGTATTGTGGTGGAATAGATGATGAGTGATGTTTTGTGTTTAAAAAAAAATCTCACTGTACTCACTGGGTGCTATGGCACTTGCTGGGCGACAACTTTCTGCCCATTGACCCAACTTAATTGGGTTCCTTTGCCCAGTCTGTCGCATCCAGACTTTGCATGCTTTGGCAGAACATCAACCCTTAATTAGATAGACCCATCAGCTGCCCTCACTGGTTTTATCTACCACAGCGGTTTTAGAGACTATTAAATTAATAGTATTAATATACTATTCCATGCAGTAGATAAGAAGTTTCCAAGTTTTGGAGTATATTACACAAATATACTGTAACACTCGTGGATGATATTTTCCTGTGTAATTAAACACAGCTTGTTAAAAGAAAGAAGTTTTGCAGCTATTTTGTGTCATGTTTAGGTATTTAATCTGTTGATTAACAGCTAGAAATTGGTAGCATATCCTATCCAGGACGTAGCTATCAACCCAGCATTTGTTGGCTGTGGTGATTTTCTAGGCAATATAAATACGTTCAGTAAGTTGCCATTGCTTTCTGAACGGTCCGGATGCACAATTGCCTGTGGTGAGGAACGAACTCGGTACCTTTGCCGTCACAGACGCGCTCTGTACCACTTCGCCACAGAGCCGGACAACAGCTAGAAAAGGAAGGATAATTTGTAACATGCTAATAATGTCAGTAAAACTGAGCAACCTCTATGCGGATATAACTCCTAGATCTGTGGCATACTCCTTGTGCTGTGGAAGTTATTGAAGAATTATCTTATGACAAGTAACAGTCTTGTCCACAGTGGTGTCATCATTTAATAGACACATAAAAAGAGAATTCAAGATGTTTCCCTTGTCCATTTTTATATGTCCTGACGCAGATGCCCTTGAAGTTAAGTCTATCAGCTGTCATTATCCTGGACTCCTGCATGCAAGAACGAAATATCCACATAAGTCCTTGGAGGTATGAAACCATTCTAAATTTGGTGAATCATGAATTTAGAGTTTAACACATTAACTATGTGTATTGGGGACAGCCACGTCTATCTCTAAGCCTCCTTAGTTGCCTCATATAACATGCATGGAAGGCAACACAGTGTTGTTATTCTTTGCTCCCCTTTCAGGCTTCTAAAACACATGGGCATTCTCTTTTCTTGTTTGATTTGTTTTCCTTCTATATTTTTCATATATTTCCATGATATATTTTACACTATGTTTTGACATATCTGTTATTCTCTTATCTCTTCCTCCCTTTTTCCCCACTCTTCCTCCTATCATCATATCCCATGTGTGTCTTTATGTAAATGTTGTTTATCTGTTGTCTTTTGTCCTGATGAAGGCTTTCTAGTTGAAACGACCTTTGACAGAAACTGAAGATGATATCTTAGTCATTTGAGATGCTTTGTTTAACTCTTCGCCACATTGCCAGATTTTTCTATGTATATAACCTATGTATATTTCTTTAGATTTTTAGCATCATGTAATATATGACACTCCACATTTATGTCACTTTAGGTGATATCTTCAGCTGTCAGGCCATTGATAACCCTGATATGGAGTCTGAGATGGCCATGTTACGTCAGTATGGTCCAGATGTATCAGAAGCCACTCTGAAACGTCTTGTCTCTGCATTTTCTGACCTGAGGGAGATGGCAGACCAGGGCTTGATCAACTATCCATATTCTACCAGAGAAGTAGTCAACATGGTCCGACATCTTCAGGTAAGTTATTTCTCTCTTATAGTCTTACAGAGCTTATCATAATATCTCATGCTTATTCATAATGGTGATAAATTCAAATCATCTATCATTTTTTATAATTATACAGCCATGGTTTTTTTTTAGATTTCTGCTACTTCATAGACTTATTCTTTTATAAGCTTATTATTTTGTCTGTGAAGAGTGTGGTAACCTAGTTGATAGTGAGCTTGCTTGCTATCACTGGGCTACAGTTCGAAACCGTGTCCGGACAATAATAATCCAGGATCTGATTTCTCGCTTGACACAACCACTCCTCCAGTCAACTCAGCTGTAAATGAGTACCTGACGCATGAGTTAGGGGAGGTAAAGACAGCTAGGAAGGAAACTGGCCACCCTACCTAATAGTTGTTGCTTAGTACATTAAGAGTTATATTCATCCCCGACGGTAGGCTGCTGCCATGGGACATACCTTAACCATTACTCTTATGTCTGTGTTATTATATTCTTATTTTATTCTCTATTCACATGTCTACTTAAACTTATTGTTGGTTCAATGTCATCTACCTGGTACTCCAATAATCTTAACCAACATTCCCAAGTCTAGTTTCATCATTCTCTTACATCTCTCACTCTTGCATAGAAGAACAACAGCAACAACTAGAATAAATCTCAAGTTAAACAAATTCAGTTGCTCTTCATTTTAATGCCTTCTAATGGCTTAAATTCTTTGAGCAACAATAATGGAAACGTCATCTGTTTGCATGCTTATTATTTTATCATTGTTGTTTTCATCATATTTTTTTTTAGTAGTAGTAGGCATGTGTAACACATATTTACATGTTTAGTATAATTTCTTTGTTACTTGTGTTACTATGGCCCATACCTGATTGTTGGATTTTTTTCTGACTTTTTGTATAATTATATACTATTAAATTTTACTTATGAAGAGTAAAAGAGAGTGACAGAATCAAGTGAATCATAAGGTTAAACAATTAGACATTTCACATAAAAAGAAGTACTTCTAACAATGGTAAGCAAATATGTACTCGTTCTCCTAGTTCATAAAGAGTTTATTGATTACAGGCTTAGATGCTTTTAGATTCCCTTCTAAACTTCTCAACTTCTTTGCCTCTAGCATCTGTGTAGTGGTGAAGAGGACTTTCTCGAGAAAGCCCATGAAATAATCATAATGGATTTCTTTATCTGCCGTCTATACCCAGACAGGGTCCTCAGGACTGCCCTGTTTCAAGTGTGCAGCCCTTCTCGCCAAGAAACCCTCTTGAGCACTCTGTGATCTTCCTCTTCGAACAGGGTCAAACTTGTTCTAACTTTCAGCTCCCATAGTGTTGCTGTTTGCCATATCCTACTCTGACACTTTCCTTTTCTCCAGTCGGATTTCAAGATGTGGGAAGTGTTCTGCACCCTCCCTCTGTTTGCTTACAGATGTGACAGGAACCTCAGGGATTTATTGGTCAGGAGTCATCTCAAGCCTGATGTCCATAATAATTTTGGCACCATCAGCTGCAAGCACAAAAGATGCTACACATGTACCTATGTCATCCAGACCTGGTGTGTCACATTTGTAAAATAATACATATATAAATTTGGCATGCTTGAACCTTTTGGGATCAATACCTACCAGTTGTATAGATATCATGTTCTTCCATCATTTCTCTGTTTGTCTTGTGTCAAATTTATGTGGGTGTGTTTTGTATATTTTCTGTGTTATTTCAACTCTACCTAGTTTCAACCCTTCCGGGTTATCTCCACATTTAGCTCTGTCATGTGATCATCAATAGTGCTGTTATTGCACATAATGTTTTTGTTGTGTATGTAGTTCTGATAATGGCCTTTTGGTCGAAACGTCAATTTGATAGTGTTATTATGTGCTTCTAGTGATTAGTAAAACTTCATTACCCTGTTCTACCCTTTGCCAGTCAAACAGTAAAATGTTTTCATTACTGTTCTTATTGTAGTTCCAAATAAACATCACCACCAGTTGACAAATCTAAAACAAACAATGATGTTTTTCCAGTACACGTTAAAATAGCACCAACCATGCACTTACTTGTCTGCTGTTGTAACTTTGAAATGCTGTGTATACAATGTTTTAAAAATCTCATTAAACGCTTGTAGCGGAAAAAAATATTTCTGCTATGGTCAAATAGCCAGATTTTTCATCATTGAAACCAAATATGCAGAGTATTTGCAGTTAGCTCTGAAGCATAGTTGTAAAGTTTTTGAATTTTGTATGTATGTAAAACATCTTACAGGCAAAACAGAATGTGACTTTTCATGAAGTTCTAAATGTACTAGTATGTAGAAGCAGCAATCATTGCTCATTGCTCAATGTACCTGTACATCGTACATCGTAAAAGTATTACATTTTTGATTTTTTTCTAGCTAGTTAATGTTGAGCAAATTGTTTAAGATAAGTCTATTCTTTATTTATCCATCAGTTTTATCCAAATGAGGGCCTCGCCACTGTTGTGAAGAATGTATTTGACTTTGACTCTTACAACAAGGAATTACAAGAGACTATTGTGGAAACAATGCAGAAGCATGGTATCCCTATTGGAGCTTCACAAGCTTCCATAAAGCTGGCTAAAGAGTAAGCAAGAATTATAAATATACATGCTTGTATAGCCCCCTGTTATCTAAAACCAACAACATATGAGATAATAGTACGAATTTTTGTGTTTACATGTTGTATGGCGGGTATGAATGTTGATTTATGATATTTTTTTGTACATATACATGTACATAACTGTCAGCCTTGTAGGATCAAGACTAAAACAAAAACATATCAAAAAAAAAAAAAACATAAGATACTGTTTCTCTTGGATTGTAGTAGATTATTAGTTTTCAAATTGTATATAAGATTGTACACATTAGTATATAAAATTAACTTATTTAAGTATGACCACAGATGCCTATTTGATTTTTTAGTATAGCATTTATGTATTGAAATACACGTTGGATTTACATGTAAGGGGTTGCCTTGTTGAGTTTTGGAACTGATTTTTAACCCTAAATGTCCTGAGTTTAAATCATCTACGAATTAAATCTGAAAATTTCAAAGAAAACCCTGACGTTAATTAGGTTCAGTCAAATGCCCATTCCTACTGGAGATGCATGATAAACTTGTATGTCCTGTTTACTAGTTGCACATGTTACAGAACTGTTGGCAGTTTGGAAATAAATAACAAATAGGCCCCTATAATAGACAAGTTACACAATTGTTACTGATTAAAAGTAAATTCTTTATGATTATTGTTATCTTTAGGTAGCATATTTATGAGAAGATGTAGCCGTCATCAGACTGTAAACTTGTCTGTTTTGCTCCAGTTTACCTGGCTCTACAGGCGTCATTTTCAGTTGGTCTTTGATGTCTTGTGTTATACAGTGTCCTGAAGTACCATGTTTTTATCACACTTGCCTTCCCCCTTGCCTTCCAGTATTCTTCTTTCTAGGTTGTTATGTTATTTCAGTGACCAAAATTGTCTGTGATAGTTCTAGTCCATGGTATGCTAAGGTCTTTTTATATCAAAGGATGGTTTCTTTTTTGTAACGTTTTATGTGATTTGCCATGACTTGTAACATTAGGTTGCCACTGGAAAAATGCAGTATTCAAGTAAGCTTATATTTGTTGTATCGTTGCATCACCCGTCACATATTTTCATGCACAACATACTTTGTAGAAACAATTGCATTTCTTTTTTCTGACTTCTTTGTAGCATTGTAGCTTTGTAGCATTGTTGCTTTGTAGCATTGTTGTTAATAAAAGAGTCAGGGTATTAGAAATTTCGGACACATTACTAATTATAAATCATCATATAGTCTAAAATAGTCACATGTAACCACTCTCATTCCCGTCGTTCTCGCTTCTCTTCACCCTTTTGTTGTATTCCTAACCTGTCATCTCTCACATAGTGGTCAACTTATTTTTAAATAAATCCGTATTTTTAATAATGTATTTCATTCCGATAAAAATAAATGTATGTAATTAGCACCCAAAAAAACCCCATCTAAATTAAAAAGAATTTACAAAATTTTAAAAATATGAGCATGTGAGATAAAAAAACATCCGCATTAGTAATAATTACTGGGAAAAATTGTATTAATGCCAAGTGACTTAAAAAAAAAATCTTTTAAATTTTGGGTTGGGGGGGGTGTGGTGGTGATTGGGGCCCAAAATCCATATTAATACTGGAAATCCGTACTAGTTTAACACCTATGCACATGGCTAACATGTAACCTTTGCATTATTGGTGGTTCTTATTCTGTGCTTGTTTGTCCATATCTTAATAAAGATATTTTTGGTCAAAGCATAGATTCTGTGTATTGTTCCACGTAAAACTGCTATTTAAGAATTTTTACATTTTTGTCTATATTTACTTACCAATTGGTGCAGTGTTACTGAAGTATTCCATTTATTCAAAACATATAAATGAAAGATCTGCTGTAAGAATGTATTCTGCCAAAGTACACAGATGACTTAACAAGTATGCCATGAAGTTCCTTTAACCGTTTAATACTGCAAATAATTGTGTAATTTGTTTTTCTGTGTGTCGTACAAGAGGTGTGAGCACGTGATGAAGATGTTTTTTTCCGCAAAAAACAATAACATGTGTGTGTTTGGTAAAACATAATAATTTTGTTTGTTATTAAAGATATTAAAATAATTTTTGCACATCTAAATAAAGAATTGAATTCTGCATATGTTGGTCTAATTTGTGTTTGTGTATGTATGTTCCATAAGATGTGAGAAGGTTGTAAAACATCAAAATCAAATCACAAAAATGTTTTCTGAAAATTGTGAGACTTTATTTATTTTCCGATATGGCAACTCCTGAAAACATTGGTTTTGCACACTGTAACACAACAAAAGCATTTTGTGTAGTTATCTGAAAAAAATAACATAATAATGCAGGGGAACTAAGTATAACTACAATAAAATATATAAAAGTAATCTACCCTGTGTCCAAAAACATAGACCTAGTCTCAATCGGTAAAATCTGTCCTTTAGTTCCATACTTGTTCAATGTCATATAATGAAAGTTTCATTGAAGCCAACATGATACTAGCCCTATATATACTGTATTAGGCCTTTATTTTGCTGATATCTATGCCTATGTCACAATCCATAATGATTGTACCTCAATTATACATATTGATGGCAGGCGATTGAAACCCGCCGATGGATTCCGCACTGGATGTTTCCAGATTTTTATAATTTCCTCTGCAGTAAAGGTCCATAATGTCTCATATCTTGCTGGTAAACGGAAGTTCAATATAGCAGCTACAATAATTCTCAGATTTTGGTCACATGACATTACCGTTCGTATATTTTAATTTCATCAAAAAAATGATCATAGCTATTTGGGAAATAATCAGCCTGTATCGCTAAATAACGGGCCTGTTTTTGGGGAATATTTGCGCTCATGATGCACTAAACATTAATAAGTTTCTTTCAAATGTATGAGATATGAAACATTTTCACATGTTGCTCTAAATATACTTAAGACATAGGGTAGCCAGGGGTAAAGATGCGCTTGGGGCAAAGATTCGCAGTTGTTTTTTTCCCTATGGAACTATGGGTTTTTCCCGCAAACCACGTGGCCACGCCGGACGCTAACATCCGTTTCTGTCGCATAACGAATTTTCATCGGTCACTGGTTTTTGAGCTATGAGGTAAATTCATTTTTTAACGTTCTTGATCTAACTTTTTTTCCACTTCTCACTCTTTGTCCTCTGTTATCATTACTGTCATGTTATTTTACATATCTAAACTGAAACATATATTGTATTGTTAAGTTATTAAGCATGTTACTTTGTCAAGATAATTTTTGTTTGCATGATATTTTATAAAAATTGTGAACAGTGTGATTTTGGGGTAATGCCGCACACACTGATGGGGCAAACATGCGCTGCGGACTCACTGCGCATGTTTGCCCCAGTCACTTCCCCCTCATGTTGCCAAATATTTTATTGTCACATTATGTTTCTTTTTAGGAATTACAAACGGAAAATTTAGAAAATGATGCCGCTGACTGAAAATGAAGTCGTCGCTGCTATAGATGCACAGTCTCCACGGGTCATAGTTGTATGATATCCGCCGATAATAGATGCACAGTCTCCGCTATTCACAGATGCACAATCTCCACTATTCCTCCTCTATCCATGGATGCACGTTCTCCGCTATTCATAGATGCACGATCCCTGTCGGTTATAGCTGCACAATATTCACGGGTCATAATTTTACGACCTCCGCAGATAATAGATGCACGACCTCCGCCGATGCACAATATCTGCTATTCATAGATGCACGTTCCCCGCTATTCATAATGCATGATCTCCACTATTCATAGATGCACGTTCTCTGCCAGTCATAGATGCACAATCTCCGCCGGTCATAATTGCACTATCTCTGCCGGTCATAATTGCACTATCACCGCCGGTCATAATTGCACTATCACCACCGGTCATAATTGCACTATCTCTGCCGGTCATAACTGCACTATCTCTGCCGGTCATAGTTGCACGATCTCCGCTATTCATAGATGCACGATCTCCGCTATTCATAGATGCATGATCTCCGCTATTCATAGATGCACATTCTCCGCTATTCATAGATGCACATTCTCCGCTATTCATAGATGCACATTCTCCGCCAGTCATAGTTGTACGATCTCCGCTGATCATAGATGCACGACCTCCGCTATTCATAGATAGTTGAAATTATAGTCAAACGCTTTATAGAGCACTCCAACGCGTTGTTATAGTTTCAAACGGATCTAAGCACCCATTCTCTGTATTAATTTTTTTTCATATTTACGTTTTTTCATTTTTTTCGTATTAAAGTTACATAAAGATGCATATGCCTAGTCTTTGTGCTCTATAATCTTCCCACAATGTGACTGATTATGTTTAGATAGGAAGTGACGTTATTTTGCTGGTTTTGTAAATTTTCCCATGATTTCGTAATTTATTTTGCCTGCGCAATTTTGCTCCAAAAATTGGGGAAAGGTGGGATTTTACTCATGTTCATAAAATCTCATTCTACGGACTAAACGTGATTGTATGTTGTAAATACCCTGACGATTGTTAGATGGATGGATAAGCTACACACTGCTACTAGTTTGGTCTCTCATAGTTAAGTCTATTTGTCAGAATAAAAAAAAAAGGGAAAAATGCACATCATTGCCCCCAGCTACCCTACTACATGTAAATATACCGAAATATAGGTGTAGGAAAAGCAAGCACAAATAAAAACAAATTACAAAAACATTTAATGCAGATACATTAGTGCAGGTGTTTTCAACCCGGTGCTGGCAAGCACTTTGGTGATCTCATAACGAGATTTGGTGCTCGTGCCATGCAAGTTAAAAGTGCTCTCAAGCAATAATGATAGTGATTTCCCTTTACAATTCAAACTTGATTGTACAAATCAAAATAAGAAGTACTACTATCCATGATTATGGAGAAAAGGAAGAGGAGAAGGGCGTTTGGTGCAAGAAAGAAGGTTACACAGCCAGTTTTCACTTTTACTTACAGTTTCCTTTTTATTTTCTCTGTTGGCTCTTTCATGATCAAATCTCGATAATATGAGTAGCATTCAATCTCACTGTTCTCATTAAGGCCTTGAGAAAGGCGAGGCTGAAAGTAGTTACATTTATTTTCATGCAGGGGCATGTGGGTGTTCGAGGCAATTAAACGAGCAGATCAACTGGTGTCATGCGCAATTGTGGCACAGGGCAATGTGGCAATGATTGAGCTGATGCTTTGAACTCCTTAAGAGATATAGCACGCGAGAGTGGAGACTAATATGGATGATGATTCCTTTTCAATGGCCAGGATTAAAGATCAGGGATTGAAATGCGGTGTTACTAGACATAAACATTTTGGAGGGCGCAGAAGAATGATGGTCAACCAACATAGGACCGGTTCTGTCAGTGAAAGTGTAATGGCGGATACACTCAAGTAGAGATCGGAGCAACTATGGATATGTCCAGTTTGCAGTGATGATAATCCAACGACTAACTAACGACTAACTGTTCTCATTAAACTGGTATTTTAAAAATATATATTTATTTCTTATTATATGTTATGGTGTTAGCACATTCAGCATTACTTGTTGGTGGTGCTCATCTTCCTAAAGGTTGAAAACCTCTGCATTAGTGAAATAGACAAAGCTCTGTTCAAATTGTGGGAAAACTTACAAGTTGATATATGAATATGTAAAGTGCAAGTTAGTTAGTTGAACATTGAATCATCATCATCATTGCACTCCAGACACATACATGGATGCTCCGATCTCCACTTGCATATCTACAATTACACGATGACTGACAGTTTCAGTTCTCTGTTGGTTTTCAAACATTCTACTGAACCCACAGGAGTGCACATTTTGATGAAGTCGCATTTCAAGTCCTGTTCCTTTATTTTGAACGTCGAAAGTGAATCATCACCCTTATTCGTCCATGTTGTTTTTCTTAAGAAGTTTAATATGTTCACCCAATCCATTGCTCCTACCACTCAACACAGTAGCAGTGCAAGGACGCATGTAAATATGCCGAACGGATAGTTTGACCTCACACACGGCTACGATGGCTGTTGGTGGAGCGATGGGTTGAGCAGACATTTTCAACGCCTTATGGGAAAACACACGAACAACTGTATAAGTGATGATGACTCTTTTGTTCCATGACTAGAATAAGAAAGCTTGGTTTGAAATGTGGTGTCGCTAGAAAGGAGCAGTTTCATGAGCAAGGAAGAATGATGGTCAATCAATGACATTCGGGGACAGTCAGTCAATATGTAATGAAGTATACACTCAGGGAGAGATCTGAGCACCTATGTACTTGCAGTGATGATGATCCAATGATTAACTAAGTTGATATGTTTTCTGGTTGCCTTAAAACACCCACATGACCAGGCATGGAAAAGAATGTGACATATTCCAACTTCCATGTTTTCACTACCTGTACTTGTAAATTTTGGTGTACAGTTCAGACTATTGTATGCACATATACAATTATAAAGAGACAATTTTCATTAATAGATCCAAGCTTTATGTGTTATATGAATGCATAAAATATAAATAATTATTTATAGTTCAGACTTACATATGAGTAGTGTGCATATATAAATGTCTAAAGTATGATGTTGATTTATATTATATTATTATAACATCTTATTGTGTTTGTTTGTATAAATGTGTGAAGTACAAATTTATGCTTTAAATTTTTTTGTTTAATTTCGATCATTCTTCTCCTACTTCCCTTCCTCTTTTAATCTTTACGGGCGTCAAGAGAGATACAGTGTTCTTGTTCTCGCTTTTTTGGCAGCTTCAGATAATGTTATTTAGTGTTCGTGTAATGTCTCTGATGTTGTCGATCCAGCATACTCTAGGTCTACCCCTGGCTCTTCTTCCTGCTTCTCCTCTCTTCATATATGCTTTATAAACTAATGAATCACACGGCATTCATTCTAGATGACCGAACCATTGTATCTGTTGTTTTAGTATGTATTGTAGAATTGATATGGCACCCCCTACTCTTATGACCTCATTTCTAATTCTGTGTCTTTTGGTCACTCCTGTGGCTTTTCTCAGACATCTCATCTCTGTTGAAATCAGTTGTTTCTTATGTTTTGTTGTTAAGGACCATGTTTGACATTGGTAGCACAGGGTTAGGATGAAGATACTTTGGATAAGATATTTTTTTAAGATGTTTGGACCAAATTTTTCAAATCCCATTTGCTGCATCATTTTCCACATATTTTGTTATGTTGTAGTAATTATTTGAAAATAGTCATAGGGCATCGCAAGTATGGGAAAACTGTTGCTTCCTGTAAAGATGTCTGTGGTTAAATATAGATGTGTGTGTGTATTTGTGTGCTGCAGAAATCTGAGGGAATTGTTATATCAGATTAAACTGTTATCACTTCACTCAGTGTTTCTTGCTTGTTATGGTTTGTTTTCTGGAAGCTTATTGACAGTTTTTGATATTTTGAAAGTCTTCAAATGCTCTTGACTAAAAATCATACTGTTCATCAGAACAGGTTAATGATCAGGAGGAGTAGATTTTGTGACATTTATTTAGTATTAAACGGCTCATATTGGCACATAGGCATGTGTGACTAAAAAGGCTCAGGTTAGCACATAGGCATGTGTGACTGAAGAGATATAACTATATCCACGAGGCCAAATGAATACATTGAAAAATCTCAGACTTGCCTGAAGTTGACAGACCCTTAAAGGTCTATGCCAGACCAAACCTGTTGAAGAGAGGATAATTGATTATCTTTTCATATCTAGATTGATGTTCAAGTAATTTTCAACAAGAGTGAGAAGAATGGTGTATAACGTAAAACTGTTACTCTTAGTCTCATGAATAATGAATGTTCACATATGGATCAAAGTATGTACAGAGGAATCAGCAGAAAATTCAGTGAAGAATTCGGGAGCAGGAATATACATAGTGAATCTAAACAATGTTTGGGATACAAAGTACCAACTGAAAAATTCTGTCACAGTTACAATGTCCAGGCAATCAAGGTGGCAACCGAAAAACTGCTGAGTGCCAATCTTGGCCCACAGCCTGTAGTATTCCTGGCAGATGCAAGATCAGCATTCCAATCTCTCCTGTCCAGAAAACTACTAGACCTGCAAATACTATTGACTGAATTAAGTATTCAGCACAAAATAACCATACAATGAATACCATTGTGATGTAGAATACCTGGAAACAATAAAGAAAATTTACTGGTTAAGGATGATGCTTCTGATAGTAAACCAATCTCCATATCTCTGTACAAATTACATAACACGAGTTTATAGAAAAGACAAAACTTTATATATAGACATATTCCAAGCAAACGAAACATGAAGAAAATCTACAGCATGCCCCAAGATTGTAAGAAAGTCCCACCAGAGTTGAATATACTGTCAATCATGCCATGTGCCCTAAAGCCATATTGAATCTAACAATCATCTGGGACTTGTTGGCTGGTGGTTGCTGATCCAGCATTCATGGGTTCATGCCCTTTGACCCGCAATGGTATTATTGAGGAGTCTGTTGATTTTCTATCCACCCCCAGCCAGTGCCAGAAAATAACTGTCACACCACCAGTAATGTAGGTATATATCAATGCACTGCTCCAAGCTATTGTAGCCAATATAAGGTTCACTGCTCATTCCCTGCCACCAATTGTCTATTGGTTTTGCCTTATTTCTCTATGGTTCCAGGCATGTTCAATGCAAAAAGTTGCTACATCCTGAGTCACTGTGCCTATATGATGGGCCCCAACCATAGAAAAACAGTAGCTAGTCTTCTTGTCCACAATGTTGCACAGTTCATCTCTGGCTCCCTCTCAACTACAGATGGTGCATACATATACATAAAAAACAAAGCATGAAACACACCAAAGACAGCAAGAAATGCATAATTGTACAGATGACATGCTACGAAGCTTTCATAAGAAGAAAGCCTCAATAAACAAGCATGTCATCTAATACGTTTTTCTGTGGCATGGGTGGTTTGTCTAGTAGGCCATTGATGAGATCCACAGACATTTCACAAGTGGACTGGGACTTTTAGAAGCTTGAAAAACTTCCCCATTAAAATGAATGCCAGATAAACACTAGTCTGGAGTTAGAAAGTAAACAAGCCCCATTACATGGCATGTGAAGCAGCAGTGACAAACTCTTCATCCCATCAAGTTCAATCGTTATGATTTCCTTTTAATGGCATGCCATCTATACAATCCTGTAGTCGTAACCTTCGATAACAGTTACCATGGTGTTCAGACAGGCCGATGATGTGCTTGAACTAGTTACGGGCATGGCGTGGGTGGGCAGAACAACAAAGAAACCTGTCGCAAGGGCCAGAGTTGTGCCCTGATGTCGACATCTGTTTCGGTGGCATTGGACTCAAAACACCATTGAGTCGAATGGCTACAACAGAGGGCGGAGTACTTATGGGAATGTCCCATGTGCTGTGAGGCCTTTTTTCTAATCCAGAATCATTTCCTTTTACAACATTCTTTCAGAGTAATCTGCACTGACTTTATACCATAAATCTTGTTGAAGAGATAAATTACTAACTTAATTCTTGCTTCTTTGTGTGTTTGAAACCTCATTTAGCAAGACATGTTTTCTCAGAACAAATATGAATCTACTTTTATTATATCTATGCTTTGTATACATTAAAACATTTGATCTGAGATCATGGTAAATTTGCTGTAACATTTTCATCTGCGGTGTCTGTAAGATATTGAATCTGTTCTGTGGTTATTCTATTTGCTGAACACTTTTTTAAACATTGTCCATTAGTCTCAGCTGCAGAGGAAAAAAATAATTCTAGTGCAGTTATAACATTTTGGCTTTTCATGAAATTGTAATTTTCTATGATATGTGTCTGACAACAGCTACCCACATCATGCAAGGATCTGAAAGGGAAACAAATAATAGCAGCTACCTCTCATGCATGCCATAATAGACGACCAAGAAGAATTTGGAGTTGTAGTGTTGGCTGTCCCATCCCATAGATGGTCAAAGTGACTAAGAAGCTAAGCTGAAATTGGATGTGTCAGGCTAAAATGTGCAGATATTACAGCCAAGCTGTAAACCATAGCATAACACATTCCATTCTCCAAACTGCACTCCTGCTAATCTGATGGAGTTTGAGAATGAGTACAGAAGAATAGGAAGAAACCTCAACACCTAAAAGATAGTTTATAGCCATGCCACTTACCAGAAAATGGTTGGGAATGAATCCATTAAATGTCTATATTATCTCCACGACAAGGAATAGCATATAATCAGTTTCTATAAAAAATTTTCTATTAACTTTCCACATCATATGCACAAGTTAGTCTGGTTAATAATAATGTATTCCTTCTAATTTGAAATATAAATACAAATAGATAAATAAGTGAAAATAGACTTCTTATACATTGCAGCCTTTTTGCTAAAAGTAATGTTGAATAGAATGTCATCATATAACATACTTGTGGCAATAAGTTACAACATACTTGTGGCAATAAGTTATAACATACTTGTGGCAATAAGTTATAACATACTTGTGACAATAAGTTACAACATACTTGTGGCAATAAGTTACAACATACTTGTGGCAATAAGTTACAACATACTTGTGACAATAAGTTACAACATACTTGTGGCAATAAGTTACAACATACTTGTGACAATAAGTTACAACATACTTGTGGCAATTAGTTACAACATACTTGTGGCAATAAGTTACAACATACTTGTGACAATAAGTTACAACATACTTGTGGCAATAAGTTACAACATACTTGTCACAATAAGTTACAACATACTTGTCACAATACGTTACAACATACTTGTGACAATAAGTTACAACATACTTGTGGCAATAAGTTACAACATACTTGTGGCAATAAGTTACAACATACTTGTGGCAATAAGTTACAACATACTTGTGACAATAAGTTACAACATACTTGTGGCAATAAGTTACAACATACTTGTGACAATAAGTTACAACATACTTGTGGCAATAAGTTACAACATACTTGTGGCAATAAGTTACAACATACTTGTGGCAATAAGTTACAACATACTTGTGACAATAAGTTACAACATACTTGTGACAATAAGTTACAACATACTTGTGGCAATAAGTTACAACATACTTGTGACAATAAGTTACAACATACTTGTGGCAATAAGTTACAACATACTTGTGGCAATAAGTTACAACATACTTGTGACAATAAGTTACCCTACAATTGTCTTTTAAAGAGTCTAGTGTTTCTAATGTTAATAGGTAGAAAGAGATAATATGAAGTGAAAAGTTGTACAGTTCACAGAACATACTAAATCACATGAAGAAATACAGTTAACAGTTCATATATGCCGTTCAGCATTTATTTTCAGCAGGCTTTAATACAGAAGAGATCATGGAGTTAGTTGGTTGGCAGATCATCAACATGGCAAGAGATCATGGAGTTAGTCAGATCATCAACATGGCAAGAGATCATGGAGTTAGTCAGATCATCAACATGGCAAGAGATCATGGAGTTAGTCAGATCATCAACATGGCAAGAGATCATGGAGTTAGTCAGATCATCAACATGGCAAGAGATCATGGAGTTAGTCAGATCATCAACATGGCAAGAGATCATGGAGTTAGTCAGATCATCAACATGGCAAGAGATCATGGAGTTAGTCAGATCATCAACATGGCAAGAGATCATGGAGTTAGTCAGATCATCAACATGGCAAGAGATCATGGAGTTAGTCAGATCATCAACATGGCAAGAGATCATGGAGTTAGTCAGATCATCAACATGGCAAGAGATCATGGAGTTAGTCAGATCAGCAACATGGCACTCTCAGTACATCCACTAGTGCTTTGATCTTATATTTATGTTCTTCAGAATGTGGTAACTGACCTGGCTTTGTGTTGGTTGATAACTCTTCCTTTGATTCCTATATGCCGCTCGTTTCATACAACACCATGCTTCCCACCCAGGTCCTGTATTCTAGCCATATACACAGAAGAAGAAATACACCCCATCTCTTCCAACTGTCTGACTTCTTGATTACATTCAAAATATCAACATGGTTCATTTGTCTACCACTAGTCACAATGGTGTGCTGTCAAGTCTGTCTGCTCTCTCACAAAAATGAAGGTAACTTCAGAGCAGATTTCTTTATCGAACCTACACTGACTTTCTTTATCTACACTGGCTGTGTATATAACCGATGTGAATCTTTCGAAAATATATACTTACTGCAGCAAAACTAAAATCCAACAGGTAAAACTTGAATCAGGGTAATGAAGTTTTGATAATCACTGGAAACACATGATAACACATATAAATCGTTTGGTTACTGCGGCACTTTCAATTTTGTTGGACTTCCTCTGATACTTTGGTTATTTATATAAATCATTTAATTTATGTGTGCTATGTGTGTTTTCGGTGTTTAGCTACACTTCATTACCCAGTTCTAAGCTTAGCCTGAATCCTTCGAAGCATACTCATTGAGTTAGCCAGAAAACAGACATCTATAGCACTCAGAGTCTCCAGTTATAGCATTGCCCTGGTCACCACCATCACCTCCATCGTCGCATTACTAGCAGCTGCACTTTCTTTCCTATTACACTTCCCTGCACATTGAGCTGTTAATGCCTTCATGCTCTATGTCCCCTAATGTGAATATCTATTTAATAACCTCCTCTGCCATGCTAAGCCATGACGGCTCTCTCCCCTAATATCTTACCTTTGATCCTTACAACATCATCATGTAATATATGATTTTTATCTGCACTAATGTGCAGGCATGAACAAGTGCACCATATCTCTGCTCTTTGCATCATAATAGGATAACCCAGCATGAAGCTCATTGCAACTATTTCTGTATCTATGGGGTATCCAAGAGTGATTCTTATAATTTTATTTTGCATCTTTCAATCTGTGTTGGGCTAATGATCAGGATGGCATTCTCTATTTCTGACAGGATAAGCCCTGTATATAGCAGTACAAGAAGCTGTTTTTAGCCAAACCCACAGCATACCTCCTTAGTTACCTTTTACAACATACATTGCAGATGGCAGTATTGCTATCTTTTCTTCCCATATCAGGTCTCAGTAACACACTGAGAAGAGGTAAAGATCAAACATAATGAAAGCACCACCGACGTGGTATGTCAGGCCATTGACACAATAAAACTATGACACAATGTATCTCTATTGTCTGGACTACATCCCTATGGAAATCCATTGTTCTGTTGAGATCCAGTGAGAGTTGGAGAATGAATGACAAAAAAAAATATGAAAGAACAAGTACATGTTTTCTGTGATATTTTATTTTGATAAAAACAAAATAATTCCATGAATTAATTTAAAATGTATTTTCCTATTTTGTATCTATACTTTTGCCTGTTCTTGTAGCTGCCTTTTGTTTTAGTTTGCAATGGATGATAATATCCCATGTGCTGCACTTGTGGCAATCATAATAAAGACAAGCTACATTAGGTGGATCAAGATAGTTATAATTTATGACTTTACTGAATCATATTTGTGTGCACCATCTTTATTACTTGCTGCATCTGCTGCTTTCATTCTAAAACTTCTGCTGATTAACAGGATGTAGTCCAGAAAAGAGACTGATCTGTAATAGTTTATTGCTGGGCATGTGGGACAGCTTAGTAATAGTTTATTGCTGGGCATGCGGGGCAGCTTAGTAATAGTTTATTGCTGGGCATGCGGGGCAGCTTAGTAATAGTTTATTGCTGGGCATGCCAGGCAGCTTAGAAATAGTTTATTACTGGGCATGCTAGGCAGTTTATTGCTGGGCATGCAGGGCAGCTTAATTCTTTTCATCTGCAGTGTGAAAGGACTTCGTGATGTGCAATGGTGGGATCATATCCTTGGCACAGAGATCCTTGAAGGGTCTGTATTAATATATGAGGGTATCTGCAACTTGTTGATCAGGTCTCGATTTTGTTGATCTGGTCACATCGTTTGCATGACAGACTGGTGTCTTCTGGGGAGACTATTCTGTGTGTGTGCATGCGTGTGTGCGTGGGAGTGCGCATATGTTGCTTTTGTTAGGTCTCCTTTCGGGCTCAGGAAATACACGGTCATCCTTATAACCAATATCCTTTATACTTACAAACAAGGAGAACAGATACTCCTTACTGCATGTATAATGTTTCTGACAAATGTAATAACATTTATGAAATTTATAATGGGTTTTGGGAGTTGATATAGCACAGTTGTTAGCCTGCTGGTTTCAGTTGTTAGCATGTAAAACTAGCATGGTTCGGACATGTATGCAGGCACGATCCCTTGTCAAAAACAATACTGCCGGGAACTGTCGAGCGTGGACGAAGCAGAGGAGGGAAAATAAAGGCATGGACAGACAACATCAAGGAATGGACTGGGCAAGATATTTCCACACTCATCCGCATCGCTGAGGATAGAATTTGCTGGAGGACTCTGTGTGCTGAGGCATCCAATGTGGTACCCCTACGACCCTGAAGGGTTACGGGTTTATAGATAGATGTAGTGAATCAACTCCTGGTTTGCTCAATACCTAGTCCATCCAACTGAAAATCTTATCTGAAATCTTATCTATATGAATCATGTGAAGATTTCAAAGTTGCAGCAGGATCTGTGGGGAACTCTGAAGCAGACACTATCAAATATAAACTAGAAGGAACATTTATATCTTAACTAGTGGTGCGAAGTTTATGATGGAAAACTATCATCTGGATTTAGAGTGTCCTTTGAGTTAACTTACTGTGTTTCTCATTAAAGCTCCGTTTCTATAACTATCAGTTTTGCAAGAGTTGAATTTTTTCTATAATCATACAAATAATAATTGTAATGGATATAATATACTTGGTTATTGATAGAGATTACTTGGGGTAAAAATTAAACTTTTTTTTCATGTTCACAAAATAATGTACAGAATTCCCATGCCTGCATTTGAACGTGCTGGTCAGTGGCACATCACAAGGAAAAAATTGGGTTCTGAGAATATTTCAAATTTACCAGTAAACACCAAAAGAATCACCATTAAGGTAAGCTACATTAAGTACTAAATGTGTTTTATAGTTTGAAGATATCTATCCAAATGTATCAGCAAAAATGTTTTTTATAGTTTGAAAATATCCAACTGTATCAGCATAAATATTTTTTTGAAGTTTCTGTTTACTTGCCTACCAAAATGGTAGGAAAATTGTATAGAAATCTACTGCCTATCCAGTAACAACATTGAGTATGATAACAGAGATAGAGGTGGTGACAGTGACTCTCACTTGGCTGATGATGCAACCACCAACACACACATTAATTCTATCAGACTCTCAGAGCATGCTATGCAAAATAGAACATTTTATAATAAGAAAGGGGTTACTCTTTTCATCAACACTTAAAGTATCATATGGATCTACTGTCCAGGCCATGGAGGAGTCTGAGGCAATGATAGAACTGAGTATTGGTGAGCAATACTATAATGGATAGGTCAGTGATTAAAAAAACATAGTTTAATTAATTAGAGAAGCTATGCACACACTACAACAAGATGTAGAGAAGGCTGGAGGAGACAATATTGATGTTCAGAGAATAGTAAAAACGGGACTGACCAAGAGCAATGAAAGAAAGTGCCTTTTCTCTGGAAAGATCTGAAAAATGAACAAACAACTACAGACTGGTACATAGAGCTTAGATTGCTGATGGGTCAGTGAGCTGAGCACTTATGGGAATGTTCCCAGTGTTATGATGCTGGTTCCTAAACAAGAAGAATTTTAATGATGTGAAACTAGATAATCCAATGTTCATTTTCTTATGTGACTTTGTGAAGTCATACTGTTATTTGTTGATAAGCATACATGCCAGTATTTAATAGTAAGCATACATGCCAGTATGTAATAGTATGGATACATGCCAGTATGTAATAGTATGGATACATGCCAGTATGTAATATTATGGATACATGCCAGTATGTAATAGTATGGATACATGCCAGTATTTGTAATGAGCCTTACAACCTAGTAAAATTATTGGTGGGCCAGATTTGGCTTGCAGACCTTATTTTACTCACCCCTTCTTCTTCTTTGTTCACTCTCTGATAACCAACATGCAAGTTCATGTGATTTCCGCAGGGGAGCATAAAATACATTGTGCTGCCAGTTTACAGCATAGTTACGTTATTTGCATCTCAGAAGGTCCAGCACATCCATTTTCGTCATGCCTTTAATTCAGGGTGGCTTCCCTAGCCTGCGACAGTCCTACTATTTGTCACAAGACAGAAAATATGTATCGACTCTATGCCGTGACAGTTTATCATCCACTGTGCCCTTCGACTGTTCAGACCAAAACATGTTCCTGGGTGGCAGTCTCCGAGGATGCCCTAGGGATCATGGATTTAGACTTGGGTCGACTACATCTATCTTGCACGAGGTGCTCTGCTGTCAGTTCATTTTTCTCATGTAATTAACTTATTGTGCCTGTGCCCATCAGGTACTGAACCTTTTCTCTCTGTGAACATGATTCCGGTATATGGAAACCTCAATGGTAGAGTTGGCCCAAGTTCGTTCACCCTCAAGCTGAGGTGTCATTCACCGACATCATGAACCCCTTGTCCAAGTCTGAGTCTCTACATATCTTTAGGAGAACTGTGGACTAGAAGCTTGTTCGGATGCTAAACAAGACTTGAGTTTTATTCCTTGTAACGTTTTTTCCTTCTATTTGCACGTGGCGCTGCCCTCTGGTGCTGTGTTGCCCTCTCATTGTACTCAATATTTTTTTTCTTACGGAGACTAAGCGCACAACTCTCAATATTCATCATGACGTCTACCAATTTGCATTTTGGCCCACCTCCACTGCTCCACTCCTCCAGCCAGACTGACTTGCATCACTGTGTGTCAACAGTGCTGCTGTATGTGTTGGCACAGAGGTGTAGGAGATATTGCCTGTCTTTTTTTAAGTCAATTCTCATTCCATTTGCTGCCTTCACATTCACATACACAATCCAGGTGCCACTATCACCACCAGTCACACACAGATCAAGAGACTGGAAAGAATTCAAAATGAAGCGGCGGACCATCCTTGGTTACACCAGGGACACATCCTGTGACTATGAGGTTCGTTCCTGATTTTTCAAGAATATCTCACAGAATTTATATGCGACATGCCCATGCATATCTCAGAGTGAGTTCCCTCATGCAAAGGGAAGCAGGCTCTAGAGAGGCAAATTGTGGATGGGTTGTGCTGAGGATACCGTTAAACAGATTTGCACCCCAAAAGGCATAACTTCTGGTAAGGAATGAATACCTATTTCTATGGTCTTTCACGAAGCAGTCAAAACCGTCATTTTACACAATAGAGAGTTCAGGGAAAACAGCCCTGTGAGCATGGATACTGAGGACAACCACTTATCTGCGAACATGCTGATGACACAGATGTTATCTTTTACATGGTCATCCACCATCAGTGATGTGCATGTGACATTACTGCTAGATCACAAGGAAGAACAGTACACGAAGCCAGCAGAGCCTTTACCGCAACAATAAGCAGTCTAACGGTAGAAGTATTTGCCATAACACAGGAAATAAAAATAACAGTTATAAAATTTGGCTGGAATCGCAAGCCTATTCCCATGTGTGCATACTAAGAGAAGGAGATACTTTTGGGATCTTGGGTATCTGCTATCCCCGGGACTGAATGAGTACAATGCAGTACCCTGTGCACTCCTGCTCACCACTGAAGTTGGAGTAAGGTTTGAAGATTTAGAGATTAAAATGATAAAAACTATAACTGGTCCATACAACAAGTCACATTTTTTTCTATATAGCGCTGCTGGTGAGCTGATATGATTGTATTCTGAATGTATATTCACTTCATAATTATAAATACTATTTGCCGTGTCTAAAAATTCTTGATTCTAATGGGAATTGAACCTGTCCGTTCAACGGCACCAAATCGCCTAACGACTCTCGTACACAAGATTTTTTGTACTTGACTAACCGCATCTCCAAAAAATGATATGATTTTGTCAAGACATTCAAACTGTGTACTAGACTCAAGAATTTTTAATTTATCCTCTGGCTTCCTTCTTGAATTTACTTGTATATATTTACTTGTATCACTGCATTTTCTTGCACTCACCAATGTATATAATTTATTTATCAGGGTCCTGTGTCATTGTCAGTTGAAAATGTCGTCTTAAACAGAATCGAGTCCAGATCTGCTGTGTTCACAGAGGAAGAAGCACACTCTAGTTTACCTCTAGAAGAAACTAATGTTGTTTGTGATGTGGCTGTTAGTAAAGGTATTATTTGTTGTTTCTTTCTTGATGAGTCTTAGACTTTTTTACAGCACTAGATAGTAAGTTAAAAGTCATACAGAGATAAATAACCTAGCACTAGATAGTAAGTTAAAAGTCATACAGAGATAAATAACCTAGCACTAGATAGTAAGTTAAAAGTCATACAGAGATAAATAACCTAGCACTAGATAGTAAGTTAAAAGTCATACAGAGATAAATAACCTAGCACTAGATAGTAAGTTAAAAGTCATACAGAGATAAATAACCTAGCACTAGATAGTAAGTTAAAAGTCATACAGAGATAAATAACCTAGCACTAGATAGTAAGTTAAAAGTCATACAGAGATAAATAACCTAGCACTAGATAGTAAGTTAAAAGTCATACAGAGATAAATAACCTAGCACTAGATAGTAAGTTAAAAGTCATACAGAGATAAATAACCTAGCACTAGATAGTAAGTTAAAAGTCATACAGAGATAAATAACCTAGCACTATAGTAAGTTAAAAGTCATACAGAGATAAATAACCTAGCACTAGATAGTAAGTTAAAAGTCATACAGAGATAAATAACCTAGCACTAGATAGTAAGTTAAAAGTCATACAGAGATAAATAACCTAGCACTAGATAGTAAGTTAAAAGTCATACAGAGATAAATAACCTAGCACTAGATAGTAAGTTAAAAGTCATACAGAGATAAATAACCTAGCACTAGATAGTAAGTTAAAAGTCATACAGAGATAAATAACCTAGCACTAGATAGTAAGTTAAAAGTCATACAGAGATAAATAACCTAGCACTAGATAGTAAGTTAAAAGTCATACAGAGATAAGTAACCTAGCACTAGATAGTAAGTTAAAAGTCATACAGAGATAAATAACCTAGCACTAGATAGTAAGTTAAAAGTCATACAGAGATAAGTAACCTAGCACTAGATAGTAAGTTAAAAGTCATACAGAGATAAATAACCTAGCACTAGATAGTAAGTTAAAAGTCATACAGAGATAAATAACCTAGCACTAGATAGTAAGTTAAAAGTCATACAGAGATAAATAACCTAGCACTAGATAGTAAGTTAAAAGTCATACAGAGATAAATAACCTAGCACTAGATAGTAAGTTAAAAGTCATACAGAGATAAATAACCTAGCACTAGATAGTAAGTTAAAAGTCATACAGAGATAAATAACCTAGCACTAGATAGTAAGTTAAAAGTCATACAGAGATAAATAACCTAGCACTAGATAGTAAGTTAAAAGTCATACAGAGATAAATAACCTATGTCAAGACTGACTCATTGGAAGTGGTTCATATAGATACACACCGTATAGTTCAAGGAAGAGGATTAGAAGAGGAATTAAAGAAAAACACAAAAAGGTTGATATTTCTTTATTATGTATTCTTTTTGAGATTTACAAATCATCTGTGTGTTGCCATGCTCTGAATGGGGTACAAAGAACAGTAACACTTATCTACCAGGCATGTTATACTTGATTCTTGATTAGAAACTGGCTTCACAGCACGTGGGACATTCCCATAAGTGCTCCGCCTTCCGCTCCAGCAGCCATCTCAGTGTATGTAGACTCATAGTTCCGGTCAGGTGTTGATTGTGTGATCTTTGGGACTTTCCAAAAAATTTACTTTTCCTTCCCTCACCTCTAGATACTCCCATTTCTAACATTCTTTTTATGTTAGTTAGTTAGTTAGTCGTCGGATCATCATCACTGCAAACTGAACACATCCATAGTTGCTCCAATCTCTCCTTGAGTGTATCCGCCATCACACTTCTGCTGACAGTACCGGTCCTATGCTGGTTGACCATCATTCTTCTGCGCCCTCCAAAATGTTCACCTCTAGCAACACCGCATTTCAATCCCTGATCTTTAATCCTAGCCATTGAAAAGGAATCATCATCCACATTAGTCTCACTCTCGCGTGTTATATCTCTTAAGGAGTTTAAAACGTCAGCGCGATCCATTGCCCCATCGCCCTGTGCCACAATTGCACACGATGCCAGTTGATCCGATCTTTCATTGCCTCGAACGCCCACATGTCCTGGCACGAAAATAAATGTAACCGCTTTCAAGCTCGCATTTCTCAAGGCCTCAATCCACAGTTCGCGAACGAGACCCACTTGTACTTTCTTAATCATACTCATAGAGTCACTCAAGATGCAGACCTGCGTTACCTTCTGTGTGCGTAGCCACTCAAATGCCTTGGTCACCGCCATAGTCTCCATGGTCATACTACTCGTAGTGACCGCAAAGGCACCACTTTCCTCCTTGATCGTTTTACCTGCGCACTGAGCTGTAAAGACCCAAGCACTGCGAACATGCCTAATTACAGATCCATCAGTGTATATAATCACATCCCCCTCTTTGGTATTCTCACTGATTAAAGCCTGCACTTCTTTCTCCACAGCTGTGGGACACCATTCTCTGCATTCCCTGCTAAGTGATATTACTACTCTCAAACAAGTTTCGAAATCTGTGGGTAGACCTATCCATTCCGCACCTGCTGCCACATCCTGTAATCTGCACACGCTTTGTATTACATCCTCAGCACGTCCCATCCATGACCTTCCTCTCTTGAGTCTGCTGCCTTTAACTTTCTGTATTTCGGAATGCAACGGGTGTTCCTTATCTGCATGTATTTGAAGGTACGCCCGTGCACAGCAATACTGGAATCTATGCTCAGCTGTTGGGCAGACAAGTAGGTATCGCAAAGCTCTTGTCGATGTGTCTCTTGTGCATCCCAGAATGATACGCATTGCTGCATTCTGGACTCTATCCAGTCTTTCGATCTGAGTTTGGCTAAGAGTCAGAATTGCCAGTGCATATTCCACCACAGCCACAACCAAACCCTGGTACAAAAGAAATAACAATCTTTGCTCACACTGCGCAGCAGCCATAACCTTCATTGCTGCTAAGCCTTTGCCTGCCCTTATGATAATGTGGTCAACATGTTCCCTGAAACTCATGCTTCTGTCAAAAAACACACACAGATATCTCATTGTGCTAGTTCTTATTTATGTGTATGTTCTCAACCTCATTGACATCATCTGTATCTTGAAATAAATTTATTACTGCCTTCATTAAGTCTGCTTTATCTCTTCTCAGCAAACTGCCGTCTATCGCCGCATTGCCTGCCAATAAGTCGGCTCTTTCATTTCCTCTGACCCCAGCATGACCAGGGCAGTATATCCATGTAATGCTCTGGACACAACTGAGTTGTTCAATAAGTCCCACCATTCTTTTCTTAGCATGAACTATTCTATCTTACGCAACATGCTTTGAGAGTCTGTGAGTATTACCGAGTGTGTTGATGTATCAGTTATCAACCAATTAAGAGCTGCTGTAACTCCCTCCTCATGCTCGATGTGACAGTAGAATATGCTGAAGATTTCTCAACCAACTTTACACCGTTTCTGTAGGCAACAAAACCCCAACCGCTTTTATTTGTCTTTCTGTTAACAGAGCCATCTGTGTATATAATTATGTCTTGTGGTTTGGAGTGTAGTTGGGCGAGTTCGTGCACTGTATCCTGAGCCCTGACTTCCGTCCATTTTCGACACGCTTTATCTAGTTGTATTATTACTTTATTCAGTGATTTCTTCTCAGTGTCTACCTCCATCCATTCACTGCCCTTTCCTATTTCTTCAAATTCTCATACTCTTCGCAGTGTGTCTTCAGCCTCTGCCATCTATGATCAGCTACGCTTGATTCATTTTCCCTTTGACTCATCTAGACGATGGTGTAATGGGTGGTGGTTGTATTCTGTCACTTTAAGGTACGACTTAACTTGTGCTACCTAATGTTGCACTCTATTGCTGGGGAGATCAAGCAGAAATCTCATAGCAGAGATGGGTTTATCTCTAGTACACTCCAGTACCGCTCTCATTGCGGACTTTTTCCAATGTTATAAGAGGTGATTAAGGATGTTTGAGGGATAGAGTTTGCTGTCCCATTACATAGAAGGTCATAGTGAACCATAGGGTAGTTTGAAGTCAGATGTGTTTGGTCAAAAGGCTCATATATCACAGCTAAGCTGTAAACCATGACACAATGCATTCCTTTATCAGGACTTCATTCTTCTAATCTGCAGAAGTTTGAAAATGAGCACAAAAGAAGAATATGTTGAAATACATTTTGCACTTTTGAACATGGATTTACAGTAAACAGAAATGATCTTGAAACACAATCATAAACATTGGAATTGAATATAAACTATGATTATTTAACCCTTATCAAACCACAGCGACAGTTAGACTCCTTAGGAAAAGTACTATATTGACAGGCTGTTGGTTCATCTAAGGGTTAAAGAATAATTTTATTGCCTTGTCTAAAAATATCAATGTCTAAAAATATCAAAACACATAAAGTAATTAATTTTATTAACACTAATTTTATGTGTCATTGTGTTTGCAGTGAGCACAAGAAGTCCAGGGCAGAACAAACATGATGTCATTCATGTGGCTACTTGTCACCCAATCTGTTTGTATACACTTACCCCAACATCCCATACATGCAATGTTATAGACATGTATGATGTCTTCCCTTCAACTGCAGGATCATACAGGCCTCAGGTAATGTATGCTAAAATGATGTTTCAAACACAATTTAGTGAAAGAGATTGTGACATACTATCTATATACAGTATATATATAGCACTGTACTATTACATATCTATATCGATCCAAGGTTGCCCTATCTGCAATTTGTGCATCGCTGATGTTATTGATCTTAATAGCTGGGTCAGAACAAGAACTACAAGATTATTGATTAGTGATTATCTGAATCGATGGCAGTACACTCTGGACATCCCCATAGAAGTTCTGTCTCTTTCAGCAGATGATGAAGGATATGCATGCTGATTGTTCCACTGTCACATTGATTGTATATTTTCCTAGTCCTACTCGTCAATCTTCTCCCACTTTCAGACTCCATCAATCTCTTAATAAGTCTCAATTCACCAATGGTGTCATAATCCAACAGATGCATATATATGTAATTTACAATGTCCCCCCTTGTCCATTGTCATTTGTCCTGGACATTTGCTTTTGATGTTTACTCTCAACTCCAGTGTGACCAGGGCAAAATATCCACATACGTATACCCTCATTCTGAACCCTTTCCAACCATTGACATTGTGCATTTGACAGTGTGAGGAGTCCCAGGTCATAATCTATCACTGATAGGACCAGTTGTTGAAAAAGCAGAGCAAGTAACTGCTGTTCTATACCCACAGTTGCCATTGTAGTTAGCACTGCCAGACCATGTTTACATTTCTGGATAATATTGTCTACATGATATTTATAGGATAAACTCCTGTCAAAAGTTGCTCCTGGATATTTAATTATATCACTCCGCTCGAGAACCACTCATTGAACTTTACACCAGGAAGAACTTGTCTACATAATGTTGTTGTTCAAGGGACACAACATGATGCTAGCCTTTACTGAGATTAAACTGAGAGACTGAGTCATTGCTCCATTCAGAAATTGCTAATGATGTTTCATATATATCACCTACCATTTCCTGCATATCATTTTTTACCCTGTATGTTTTGAGTTATACTTTATCTTATGAGATAGAATGCATAAAGAACTACAAGTGTTAGCTGCAAAGTTGAAAAAAAGTTACTGTTATATTCCAGACGTGTGAACTGGGAACTGGTCCCAACGTTTGAGACCAAGAAGGGTATGAAATTACTAGATTATATATATTTTTTAAAACATAGCATGGAATAATGTCAATGATCTTTGTACAAGATACTAGAGATGGAGGGTTGTGGAGATCCATCATCACCAATATTAACCGACACAGCACTTGATGGTGATGTATTCAAGCGTACACATCACATGCACACATATACACACACACACACATTTGAGTTTTCATTCATACATGTATGTGTATATATATATGGATGTTATACAGTAATAATACCATATTTGAACAGGTGCGAATCCAACCTTTGTCTTCTCCTTTGGATGACACAGTTATATTACATGAGCAAGTGGTCAGTATTATGTTTGATCCATTTCATATACTTGTATATTACATGAGCAATTGGTCAGTATTTGTCTGATCCACTTCATATACTTGTATATTATATGAGCAAGTGGTCAATATTCATCTGTTTGATCCACTTCATATACTTGTATATTACATGAGTAAGTGGTCAGTATTTGTCTGTTTGATTAACTTCATATACTTGTTTATTACATGAGTAAGTGGTCAGTATTTGTCTGTTTGATTAACTTCATATACTTGTACGAGGCGTGTTCAAATGAAAACGGGACTTGTTACACCACGCGTGATAGAGCGCACTGATATTGATGACATTTTGCACTAGTAATGAGTATCCAATAATTTACATACGGTCACGTGTTCATCTTCCCAGCATGCATATGTGCTGCAGAAGACTGTTAACAATATGGCGGGTGTGATTCCGAACCCGTCCAAAGTGAATCAGCGTGCTGTGATCCAGTTTCTTTCATTTGAAGGATGTCAAGCAGTAGACATTCATCGGAGAATGAAGGCAGCATATGGTGACAAATGTTTGTCGAGGACCAGAGTGATGGAGTGGGTGCCTATGTTTAAAGACGGACGTGAGTTAACGGCAGATCTTGCACGGCCAGGTCAGGCGCATATTGTTGCAACAGAAGAAGCCATAGCCGTGCTTGATAAAGCAGTACTGACTGACCATCAAGGCTAAGCGACCAGGCAGACTTTCTCAAGGTGTGATTCTTCTCCACGACAACGCTCGTCCGCACGTCGCAAAAATTGTGCAGGAAACATTGGCAAAGAAGAATTGGGAAGTTCTTCATCACCCAGCCTATAGTCCCGATTTATCCCCGTGTGATTTCCATTTGTTCGGACCGTTGAAGAAAGCACTAAAGGGACAGCGATTCAACAGCGACGCAGACGTGAAGACAGCGGTGACCACATGGTTCAGAGAACAGCCACGCAACTTTTTCTCGGACGGCATTCGACGTCTACCTAAACAGTGGGATGCTTGCCTAAATGCATACGGAGATTTTTTCTGATGAACCCAGGTGCATTCTTATTCACAAGTGGTTGCTTTGTTCAATTCCGTTGAAAATATTAAATTGCGTATGATACTTTTTAAATAAATCCACAAGTCCCGTTTTCATTTGAACACGCCTCGTATATTACATGAGTAAGTGGTCAGTATTTGTCTGTTTGATTAACTTCATATACTTGTATATTACATGAGTAAGTGGTCAGTATTTGTCTGATCCACTTCATATACTTGTTTATTACATGAGTAAGTGGTCAGTATTTGTCTGTTTGATTAACTTCATATACTTGTATATTACATGAGTAAGTGGTCAGTATTTGTCTGTTTGATTAACTTCATATACTTGTATATTACATGAGTAAGTGGTCAGTATTTGTCTGATCCACTTCATATACTTGTTTATTACATGAGTAAGTGGTCAGTATTTGTCTGTTTGATTAACTTCATATACTTGTTTATTACATGAGCAAGTGGTCAGTATTTGTCTGATCCGCTTCATATACTTGTTTATTACATAAGCAAGTGGTCTATCTGTTTGATCCATTTCCTATACTTGTATGTTACATGAACAAGTGGTCAGTATTTGTCTGTTTGATCCACTTCATATACTTGTATATTATGAATAAATTAGATAACCATATTTTGAGAGTTGAATTGAGTATGAGTTGGAAGAGAGGATGTGTGGATGAAAGCAGATAAAAGGGCGAGGTAAATAAAACGATAAATGTAGTTCAGTTGTTTTTAATGGTCATACACAAAACAAAATATATGATTCAAAAATCTTTATCTAGATAAATTACAAGTCATGCTCAAACAAAATGATAAAAAGATATTGAAACATAAATTAGACTATGTGCTAGAAACAATCACCGAATGAAAGCAATAGCGGAAATGGTCATGATAAAACAATACTTGATCAAGCCCAATTATTAGTTCTGTAGTTAGACAAGATGGACAGGAAAGAGTGAATGTACTAACAAATCTTTGCCAACTGAACTTCTTTAACTTTGAAAAGCATTCTGATTTGTGTTAGTGAAAAATATTTGTTCATTTGTCCCCTTTTATTCGATGTTAATATTTTTTGAGTTACACTTTATTTTATGAGATAGAATCAATATTAGTTATTTGGGTGTGTTATTTCCTACTTAACCATCACTTGTTACTTTATTTGTATGTTTTATTCAGTTTTACTTTTATTTAAATTCTTGTACCTTGCAGTGCCATAGCCTTTATGATATATTATGTTTGAACAGAGCACATTGTGTTACTTGAAAGGAGGTGATGTTGGAAGGTTTAGGATGTCAGTTACTCCCTCAGGTCACCTTTTCATCTCCCTACTTGTTTCTATGCATTCAGAAAAAAAAACCAATAACACCAGATCAGCCACAATATGAGAAGATAAACCTAAACTCATAACTCGTATTCCACAATAATATATCATTTTCAGGACCACCAGGCCATTCAACAAAATTTCCTCAGGACTACAGACAGACTGCACTAAGACTATGCTACCAGCTCATGTTAAGTAGGCCTGTCTAGGACAATACAAACCACTAGAACCTATAGAACCACTACATCACACTACAATGTAAGGGTCCCATATTCCCTGGATATAACCAAGAAGGACTTCCATTCAACATTGAAAAAGACATGACTTAGCCTGAAGAGATTAATCCTTTAATAAATAAACAGAAACGTTTGTATCTATTTCTTGAGTCGTTGACTATTGCAGCTGGGAGTGTTGTGCTCATACTGTCTATATAATCTATACATATTTTAGCTGCTTACATATCATAGCTCTTCAACAAACCTCCTCCATCTTGTCCTATCTTTAGCTCTTGATTCCTTCTCTTTCCATATTTTGTCAAACATTTATGTTTCTGCATCTAATTCTATGTATTTTTTGGCTTTCCATTTTTCCTTTTTTGTCTACTGCATGTTCCTGGTTCTGAGTTTAAACAAATTAATTCTTGTTTTGAGTGGCTTTCATTTCATTATGTAGAAATACTAGTAGATTTATTGTTGCATCATACACATTTACCAGTTTAATTGAAACATAATCTTTATGTCTTTCCTTCCCAGACAAATGTGTTGATTGCTGCAAATGTGGAAAGTGGGCTCATCACCCGCATTATTGCTGATGGTTTGCCTGAGGTTCCTGTTAACAAGAGAAGATTTACCTCTATAATCTCTAAAGTTGAGGTGACTTCACATTTCACTAGATTGCCATCAAACATTACAAGATTTCACTTAGGGAGCACAATGTTAACAGATAGAAATATTGGCATTTGAAATCCAACATACTATCTATCTACCTATCTATCTATCGGACTCTCAAAGTATGCTGCGCAAGATAAAAAAATGTATGATCAGAACTGAATGGGTCACTTTTCTCAACAATGCGCAGTGCATTACATGAATTTACTGTCCAGGTCATGCTGGGGTCATGGGAAACGTTGGGCCGATGTGTTGGCTGGTAAAGCTTTGGCGAACGGCACCAAGATAAGAAGAGACAGGATTGAATTGATTAGAGCAGTCATGGATACCCTACAAGAAGATGAGGAGGAAGTCGAACTTGACAATATACATATTCAGAGAATGGTGGAAATGGGAGTGACTAGAGGTGAAGGAAGAAAGTGCTCCCTCTCTGGAAAGGTCAGAAGAACGCGTAATCAGCAACTGACTGGGAAACTGAGCTTATACACTTTTAGATGGTTGATGAAACGGCAAACAGAGCATATATGGGAATCTATCGTCATTTCCACTTTTGCTGTTAAACATCTGGGATGGGGGGGGGGGGGGAAAGAGTGAGTTATCTATCTTTGGCCATTTGGATCGCATTGGCCATGGTCAGCCAGTGTCTTTTTAAGGTTTCTTTGATTGTCTTCACCATCTATTCTTATTCGTGCCTTGTAGCCCAATCTTCTGTTGTTGTATGTACAATTGGCTGGTTGTGTTGGTTCCATTCTCATGAGGTGGCCAACCACCTGGTTTGCTGTCTCTTGAGACCAGTCTTGATTTGAGATGGTCCTTTTTTTCTTTTCCAATATCTTAATTTCTCTGTAGGTCTCTTCTGGTGACATTTATAGCTTTCCTCAAACATCTCATTTCACACACTGTGATCTTTTTCGCTAGTGTCTTTGTCAAGGGTCACCAGAGTTAATATAAAAATACTGTTTATCAATTGTCATTTTGTAGTCATGCAGATTATCTAAAGTACATAGAAAATAAAATGCATAAGTCATTGGATAAATGTCACCTATATTGTAAAGCAAACAAAGAAAAATCATAGATGATTGAGTTCATTGTACTCTGGTTACCCTTATGTATATCATCTTTCTCAACGAAGCTGTACACCACCTGCCATAAACACCCATAATTCATTGCACGTAACTCAGTAGATCAAGCGATAATCTACTAAAAAATCCACTTTGTAAACAAGATGTCACAAGTGGGATTTAAACCCACAACCTCTTGAGTACAAAGCAAATAGCTTGACCAGGGAGATCCCCAAAGTAAATATATTACTATGAGTACCAAAAGAGTGTTATACAATATGATTTTATCTTTTTAACATCTATGCAGAGAATATAATGCAAAATGTAAGAAAAGAACTAGAGGAAAATGAGTTTCATCCAATAAATATCGGTGGATACTAGATTCCAGAAATAAAATATGCAGATGACACAGTCCTCCTTACTACACATCCTGAGGGACTGAAACAGCTAATCACAACAACAAAGAAATACAGCGAGATCCAAAATCTATATCTAAACGCACAGAGAACAAAAATTATGACAACAGACAAAACAAAGATCAAACCAATAATCAACATAGACAATATAGAACTACAATGTGTAAACAAATTCAAATATCGGGAGCAAATATAAACAGTTCCAGAGATTGTTCAGTCGAGACTAGAAGAAGACTTGCAATTGAAACACTCAAATTAACACAAATGAAAAAGCTGTGGCAAAATAGTAATAATGACACTAAATTAACCATTTTAAGATTATGTGTTTTCCCAGTGGCAACATATGGATGTGAGACTTGGACTTTGAACAAGACAATATCCAAAAGAATAAATTCATTTGAAATAAAGTGCTACAGAAAGATCCTACGAATATCATGGACAGAGAAAAAGAAGAACATTGAAGTTTTGAAATTACTGAAACTAAATGAATGGTGGCTTAAATGAAGTTACAGTATTTTGGACACTTAAAACGACATGATGGTATCAAAAGGCTGATTCTAGAGGGCAAAGTATCTGGAAAAGAAAAAGATGAAGACCAAGAAGATGATGGACCAGCGACATCGAAGAATGTATACACATGTCTTTGGTCAATGCAGGCCTGCTTGCCCAGAACAGAGAGGCATTCAGAGTATCCACGATGAAGACAACGCTCTGGAAATGTCACTTGAAAATATATATATATATATATATATATATATATATATATATATATATATATATATATATTATATATATATATATATATATATATATATATATATATATATATATATATATATATATATATATATATATATATATATATATATATATATATATATATATATATATATATTATATATATATATATATATATATATATATATATATTGTGCATCTATGGGATGTCTACTTTGAGATATGATTTTATTTCAGAACTCATTTAGAATGTGTGTCACTGAAGAGGATGACTCAAGAGGGACTATTCTTTTTTATAAGATAGATGGGTGAGTAGTTTGATAAACTGAAATGCCAACTATGTGCTAATACTAGAACTTTAAGTACTTTGCTATGTAGCGAGCAGAAGCCTACAATTTGTGTTTTTATGTGGCTACAATTTTAACCCTTTCACCACTATGAGATTTCCATATTGTCAATCCTCCGTCACTAAGACAAGAATTGGGAGTTTGATAAAATACCTTTATGATCTCTTGAACAAGATTATTTTCAAGCTACTACTTCTCCGTAGTAGAGGGCAGACAAGACATAGGGTAGCCCGGAGCAAGACGGCCCACTTTTCATGAGTTAGCGTATTCTGACAATAATGAGAGACCAATCTGCCATCAGCTTATCATCCAATTTATATTAGTGAGGGTATTGAAAACATACAGCTACATGTAGACAGCATAATTAGATTTTTTGAACATGTAAAAAAAACATCTTGCTCCATTTTATGGGGCAAGATGGTGCAGGCTAAAAGGTGATACAAACCA